>CAACVS010000658.1:96170-163904 GCA_900660405.1 Pseudo-nitzschia multistriata | reverse complement strand
AAAACGCGACCAATGTGACATAAATACCAAGCGTGAAGCATGTGAAATAAAAAAAGGGGGGTGCGGAATAAAAAAAAAAGGGACGCTATGGGATGTGAGGGGTCAGGAACACTTTTTGTGACGTTGTTTGTTAGTGTGTGTGTACAGTGGCAGAGCTGTTTGGTTGTGCTGGTTGGTGAGCATGTTTGCACGGTGGTGGGAGTGCTTTTTGCTGCTGGGGTGGGTTCTTGTTCTTTGCTGGGACAAGCATTTCTGTTTGGTGTTTGATCACAGTKGGAGTGTCTTTTTGCCTGTTGCAAACGCGGTTTTGACACTGCGGGTGTGTCATGTTTGTTGTGAGTTGCTGTAGTAGCTAGTACTACATTCTGTTTGGCGGTGATGAGTCGTCCTCATTACGTTTTCACCACCAGAATCTCTTGGTGTATGGTGCGGTGAGTCTCGTGCTGGTGTGTTGATGGTGATTGTAATGTGCTGGGGTGAATCTTTCCTCTTTCACATCATGTCTCATCCTCCCATGGCAGAGTTCACCACAATACTGTCGAGAATGAGGCCAAGGCTTGTTGAGGTACAAGAAGGCTAGTAGTAGTAGTAGTATTGTATTTGCGGGGTATTGCAACTTATGATGTACTGTAGCTGTTAGTTTGTTCATCGTTGACTCATTGTTTTTTACCTTTTGCTCCATTTCTCACTCGTGCAAAAAGTGCGCTTTGAAACGGCTGCATCATCATCGTCGTGACACACACTTTTGAGTACGGTACCGGCCGGTAGGAGTCGGTAGGAGTACAGTATCGTTCGTATCAGCAATTCTCATTTCCATATGATACTTCATTTTTTCGAGTTTTAAACGCTACGGCAAAATATCATCACCAATCGTTCTCAGTCATACGCCTAACAAGCTATTGGATTGGACGAATCGATAGAGCAACCGACGCGAGGTAGCGACGGTGCGAGGTGAATGTCGAATGAATCGAAATAATCAGCAAAGATCGGGTAACAATAGTGAACACCCTGTTCTTCGCCACCGTCCTTCGTTCGAAGATATTCGCTGCAGGATCGATGATTCGGCGTCAGATCTTCCGGATCCGTCCTCCGCTCGAACTCGCTTCCACCCCGACACATTCCTAGGAAACGGTGACGAGGAGGGGGAAGAAGACAGCCTTTTGAATTGGGTCGTGGATCAATTCTTTGGAGCAGCGGCCTTCTGGATTTCGTTCGGACTCTGGACCGTTGTGGTGTTGCTGTACACGTTTGTGCGCCCGTTTTCTACCACGGTCTATCGCAGACTGGTCAACCAGATAGGCACCGGGAGCTACCTGGAAGCTATCTCGCTGCTCTTGCCAAATACTCGGATATGTCTGACGGGGGACTCGGATGTTCCGAACCCGGTCGGAACATCGATTTTGGTTTCGAACCACGTGATGAATGCCGACTGGTACAGCCTATTGGCGCTCGGGCGTTGCGTCGGACTGAGAGGTAGCATCAAGTTCTTCTTGAGGAATGAAATATTCCGACTGAACAAGCACGTTCCTCGCGAAGCATCGAGAACAACGCCGGAGTCGTCGCCGCGCAAAGCCTCTTCGGTCCAGTACACGGGCGCCCCGACCGACGACAACCCTTCCGTCGGTGGAAGAAATTATGCCATTTCCAACGGAAATGCCCTGACACGAAAAGAACCGTCACCGGATTTGGTGCTAGCTGCGAAGTTCTTCAATTCATTCCTGGAATTTCCTTTGATCGACGAAGAAGGATACGTTTCTGACAGGGAGAGTTTGTTCAAGTTGCTGCGTTCATTTACCGACAGTGAAGGAGCCACGGCACCTGTCCACTTCCTACTCTTTCCAGAAGGCTGGTCTCTCTACAATGGCGAAAGTAGAAATACGGTTTTAGCGAGAAGCAACGGTTTTGCGAAACGAGAAGGAAGACCCCAGTTGAAACATTTGTTGTTGCCTAGAACTACTGGGTTCAATGCCAGCATCAGCAGTCTCCGCGAATCAAGCCCTGTAATTTATGACGTAACAGTAGCCTATCGCGGATACAAGGGGTGTATTCCCGCCGAAGAAGACAATCTATCGCTTCTTTCTCTATGGCATACGCTTCGTCGATGTTACCCAAAGGAGGTACACATTCGAATCAAACGGTACAGCATGGAGGAAGTTCTGCGAGATGCTTCTTGGTTGGACAAGAAATGGGCCGAGAAAGATCGCATGCTTCAATATTTTTCAAGGCACAATTCTTTTCCTACAGATAGCAGGGGTTTTTGTCGTCATCAGCTATTTGAAACCCGTTTTGAATCCATGGAAACTTCCGTGCTATCCTTTTTGCGTCTCGCCTTGATCCCGTGGACGTTGCCGATTCTTATTTTCTTATCTATACCCCTTGTTTGGACCACATTTTTTGCCTGGTTGCTATATAAAGGCTATCAGTATACATACAACTACCCCGAGAATACAACCGCATCTCGGAATCAATCATCGAGTTTGGATGAGACAGACGACAATGCTGGAAATTCTTCCCGCGGGACGCCGCATATACCAGCAACACCATTTGCATCTCCATCGATTTCGAATTGGCACGACATGATGATCGACAGGATTCGTAACGAAAAGTAATTGGGAGCCTATGGCATGATTTTCTGATTGAATAGTTATATTGCTGTATATTTGTATATTAAATCGGTGGTGAAATCAGAGGCTAAGAAAGTATCAATCGAATAATTAATTTGTCAGTTACTGTAGTAACAACACCTTAAATGAAGAATCGCTGGCATTCTTCTCTCATCCTTTCCTGGATTCTTCTACCATTTTTGTTTTCTTTTTCTCCAGTTCCTTCTCTTCTTGAGTGAGAAGACGGCCCTTTGCCGCTTTTTCCTTGCGCTCTGCGTATCGGTCGGTGAGGGAATCCTTCACCGGTGCCATGACGGCCGTGAATTTAGCAAACTCCTCTGCCACATCTACAACTCTTTCCCGAAAGCTGGAATCTTTCATTCTTCCGTTGTCGTCGAACTCCTGCCATGCTTTCGCGATGGAAGATTGGTTCGTGCAACAGGGCATGCGCATCCAGCGTGCCAGCAATCTCAAGGCGTTGACTGCATTGAAGCTCTGGCTCCCACCGTTCACTTGCGCCACGCAGCTGACCGAAATCGTACAACACACGCATACAATCCAACGGTTAGACAGACTATTGAATATGAATTCCCCATCAAAACAATAGCTGTCTAAATTACATACCATGTTTTACCCTGGGTTGGTCGAACTGATCCTGTATTTAGTGGAATCCAATCGATCTACACTCAGAGTGAAAAGCACAATTGATGAGTGCACGGGGAACTATATATCCACCGAAAAATCACTGCACGTTATCTGCTGTTAGAGTAGTCTCCTCACTTACTTGATTCTTGAATACACCTGTGATAGTGCCGTGCATTTCTGGAGATCTGTATCCACAAAGAAAAAACATGATAATGATTTAGGACATTGTATACGGAGTATTAGGTTCTTCAATTACACCCAACACATCCCATCTCGCTGCAAATGCGTTTGTCAAACTTACACCCACATGTGACCTGATAACATATGGAATACAAAGCGACCATGAGTATACTCAAACTGGCGGACACAGGTGGAAAATTTCAACTTGTTCAACAAACAACAACGTTGTAACACTCACCATCACTCCAGTGTGTCAATGCTCTCAACTCGACTACTTTTGGATCATCTTCCAAAGCAGGATCTCTCACGGGCAGTCCTTTTGGGTTGTAAACCCGCACATCACAGCCCAAAAGGTCTGAATTGTTCGTTTGTTGTACAAATGATGGTGTTAATGATGAAAACATTAGAAAATCTGGCTTGCGAATGGAAAAACTTCATTAAAGCAATTTTGCAGGTTATTCATTAAACGTACCCAATAATCTTGCAAATTCATATGCTATTTCGTAGGATTTTCAATTGTCAGAGAAATTGAACATTTGAAAACAGCCAACGAAGTGAAGAACATGATGAGAAGCAATTTAAGCCAAGGCATTCACAGAAAAATGACCAAGTGGCGTCAACAAGGATAAAACATACCGCACTTCCGAGAAAAGCTGGTCGGTCGTAGACTTCCATACAAAACGAGAATTCTCGGAGGACGGCCGATGTCCATGGATTCGTAATCGTACTTGGTGATATCGTCGAGGATTTCCTTGATCCAGTCACTGGGCTTGTCTTCTTTGTCGCCTTCCTGTTCTTCCCAAACCTTGCGATGTACGTGCCAACCACCGGTAAAGTCAGCGTTGCATTCCATTGAGTATCCCGGATGATCCAAAGAAGCGAAACCATCCTTGTCGGAACCGTCCCACGAACTTTTGGAAAAACTGCTGTTGGCTTCCGTCTTCGACATGATGTTGTTGATTGGACTGTTGGCAATACTGGAACAAGTTTGAATAGAAGCAGAAAAAATAAAGACTATGGCCTTGTTTCTAATCGGAGGTATGTACGACTTCTTCGGGTAAGTGTGCGGTACTGTCATGCGATGGGAAAGGCAACTCAGGTTTTTCTTCAAAGTATGGAAGTATCGTTGATGAATCATCATCTCTGTGAGGCAAACCAAGTTTCCAATCGGCCATCTTGAACGGAGCGACGAGTTTCAATAGCTTTCTCCAACTAAGTACCGTACGATTGGCTACTAAACCTGAGTTTTAAGCGCAGTTTTTCCTAACTGCTATTCGCAAGTTTTTTGCCTTGTCTTTCCTTCTTCCGTCATTGCTCTTTGACTGGTGCCACTGGACATTCTGGGTCTTTTTACTGCGGTACTCTATGTTTGTAGTACCTCAGTAGTGGTAGTCTGATATTCAACAAGAAGTGGTCAGTTATTCGAACTTTCTGCTAAGTGTTTGCCAAAACTAGGATTTGACTAATGTGATTAGATCTACATGTGAAATGTGTGATGGTCTGGGGTTCAAGGAGGGTTGGCGTACTATTGTTGACGCTGGTGCTGTTGACCTATTTCTGTTTCTTTGCGTT
The DNA here is from genome assembly GCA_900660405.1 of Pseudo-nitzschia multistriata. Lineage (NCBI taxonomy): Eukaryota > Bacillariophyta > Bacillariophyceae > Bacillariales > Bacillariaceae > Pseudo-nitzschia > Pseudo-nitzschia multistriata. The sequence continues at coordinate 158,904 of CAACVS010000658.1, read as the reverse complement.
GGGGGGTTGTCTCCATTGAAACACCTACTTGTTTGGTGGTATGCCCATTGTGGTCTGTTGACACTGGGGAATGTGGTGTGATGTCCTCCAGGTCTCTTGCAGCTGCAGAGTTGTTGGCTTTGCTGTGTTGTCCTTGTGTGGGTCTGCTGTATCTTGGGGCGTGTTACTACTAGTAGTAGAGTCATCTGATCCATCATGATTGGAGTTGTTGGAGCTGGTGCCATTGCCATCAACGTCATTGTCAGACTGAGAGAGAACCAGGACTTGTTTTTGGAAGCGCACTGGGGTAGGGGGTTGGCCAGGGCTCCTGGCCACGGAGCCTGCAGAGGGGACATTTTTGGGGTGTTGTCAAGATTGGTGTGGTTGAGGTGAGGCAGTCTCCAACTTGTCTTCAGATAGGAGCTCCCTGATGCATGGGAGGAGGAAATCACGGAAGGCTATGGAGACAATGTCCACGGTGTGGAGGAGACTGATGTTGTGAGCAAGAGTTCCAAAGGTTGGTGGGGTTGTTGGTGAAGTTGATGTCATGGAGCATGGCTGCTTCATTGACAGTGTGAGATCAGGCTTCTGCAKGTGTCTAGCACATGACAACAAGGGTTGCAGCTCTCCTAACGGCTCCTGGTGCTGGGCAAAGCATGGCTTGAGAGATGGTGGGCAGGGAGTTGCTTGATGGCACTTGTGAGTTTGAAAAGTTCCTGGGTTGGAATTGTGAGGGAAGTTGTATTTTTTGGGGCCTTGATAGTGTTACCTTGTTGTGCATTAGTTTGCAAACAAGGCAGCAGAGTCTGTGGTTGATTTTGTCCAAAATACCTTAAGTGGAGCTGCAAGCAATACAGATTTGTAGAAGATTGTGGTGCTTGTAAGAACAACTTTGATATGACTGCTTGCAGTGAACCAAAGGCACAATTTTTTTCAATGGAAGTACTTGAAATACAAAATTGATCTGGATGGAATGTAGCAATGTCAGTTGTAACTTCTGTAATGAGAGATGTATTGACTCTGCTTAAGAAGAAGATGTTGATATAACCAGATAAGAAGCCAGTCAAAGGATACTTTACAAAGAAGATTGGTCTACTTGAAGGCCTTTGTGCCGTTCCTTCAAAATTCAAATACATTGAATGATACATGGCAAAAGAGGATATCAGAAGATGTGTTTACTATTACATTGAGAATGTTCCTTTACTCATTGAACAACTTGTATCAGTTTGTAACATAGGAGAGGGAGAGATGGAAGATTCACTTGCATTCTCAAAATTTGAGAACAGAGTAATCCTCTGTTTTGGAGCTGATCGTGGGGCAGGAGACCTGATCATGATGATTGCTTTTGCAAATACTAGACAGAAATGTAATCACAGACGCCTCTCAATTCCTAGTATGAGCACCAGAAATATTCTCAAACCTGACAAAAACAGTGTATTCCCCTGAACAGAAAGCTATCCTTGGGCAACTTGTCAACCAACAACTGGTTATGTTTAGAATTCACTTCTTCTTGGAAAATAACACTTCTGCTGCTCTACAAGATGAGAAGTGTTTGTTGCTACAATTTATTGGAAGGATGGTGAAGAGTGAGGAGCTATTGTTGACAAAGATTGTGTGTACTCCTATTGGCAGTATGGAGTATGTTGGTGCACCACAAATACAAATGCCCCAATGGAAATTGAGAGCGCTAGGATGTGTCATTGCTGATGACACTTCCATCAGCCAGGAGTAACATGTGAAGATGGCAAAATGTGCACCACACTCAATGGTCTTTCAACTTGCAGATCATTTTACCCATGTTCCAAGTGTCTATGGCCACTGTGTGAAGGAGTTACCCCAACTTGGGTAAGTGACCAAATTACAGAAGAAAGCAGCACCAATACAACAGCAGTATTATTAACAAAAGACTACTTAGAAAGAACAGGCAAATGCAGTCAAAAAAAATCATATAATCACTTCAACTTGTGATGTGCCACTCAGGTTGAAGAAGGATCTGTTTTTTGTTATCTACAACCTCCTATATTTTCACACCAGTGATCCAATGCATGTGTCACAAGGATTGATGACTCATTTGACAGAAGAAACTGCTGTCCAGCTCCAGAAAGCAACAACAGAATCTGAACCAGAATTCATCAAGGACCAAACAAAAAAGTGAAAGCTTTCACTGAGGTAATGGGATCATGGGCAAGCTTTTGTATTACAAGTATGCAGAGAACTGATACAAGGAAGAAGACAGTCTTGTTAAGTCTACATTTAAAGGATTCTGTGCAGCTTATGACAACAAGAATGTGGAAAGAATGTGGAAAGATGTTATGAAGCTTATATTAATGCAGTATTATTATGAAGAGACGAGGTAGGTGAAGAACTAGGCTATCAGGAAACATTGCACAAACTCAATGGAGCTGATAAATTGAAGTCCCTCATCATGCAAACTTTTGAGAGAGACAGCAAGAAGAAGAATTTTACAAAGGCTGTGTATCATTTTACTATGAAAGCAATTAGTAAGACCTTTGGTGGCAATTTCAATAATGCTCAAGGAATCATGACACTTCAAGTAATGAGGAAATATAAAAAATTGTAATCAATGGATGCAACGATCATGTTGTGCTTATGATCATGACTTGTTGGCTGCAACGGATACGTACTTAGTGGAAGCATACGTACGTACTACTCCTGTATCGGAAGGCAAACTTCAGCTAAGATTCTCTTGCAGATTCCAACTGCTTTGAAATCTCAGGACAAACAGTGCAAGTGCATAGTGCAATCACAGGTGTCAGAAGACAAAAATGGGCAGATGAGAGCTGGTGGTTGTCACGCCAAGTATGGTACATGCCCAGTATGCGGTAATTTTAAGCAGCAAAAAATCAAGCAAATATTGATTCCTAGTACAAATCTGTTGTAGGATTCTACGGGAAATTTGCATATCAAGGGGTAGCGCTGGAGGATTTTGGATTTTCGATATTTTGATCTGTCTAATTAGCCAATCAGATTGCTTGATTCTTATGGATTTTAGTATTATCCCTAACCCGAAATTAAAGCCAAAATAGCCCTAAAATGATGTTTCGACTTAAAATGCTTTACCGTAGTAATTTTTTGTTTGAAGTAGGAATTTTGCCGTTGGTCTGAAACATCCGCGCGCGACTAAGAGTCCAATCAGATCGCTGAAATTCAATTTTTGAATTGGTCCGTTCAACAGAATACGAAACTTCCGAAGGTCCTCACTAGGAAAAACAAACGATAAACGCGATCCTCAATTCTGTTCAGATCTGAGAGAGTACTCGTACCGGTACGAACATTCGTACTTTTACTGTTACTGCTCGATTGTTGAATGTCGGTAGAAGATGGAAATATAGCATTCCGATCGACTGTTTAAACCTGACCACGGTAGATCCCTAGCCCAGAGTCGCAATGGATACCTCAGAGCAACGCGCCCAATCTACGTCTTTTAAGTTTCCGTTTACGGACAACGAAGATGCAGACCTGAATCTATCTAAGAGTTTCCATGAATTTCGAGCACCAAAAACACCGGTGGGAGCTCCAAGCTACAATGAGTTTGCAGATGTCAATTTTATAGCCTCTCCATCAGATATGAACCTCGGCCTTAGCCCAATCGCCGTGCTCCGAGACAGCGATGCAAGTGTAGATAGTTGCGTAAAATCATCGGGGGAAGAATGTGAACCACAGATACCAATTTCAGTGGAGAATACGAATGATGCCACAAAGAGTGACCTAAGTACAACAGGATTGGAAATAGATAAATTGATACCGCCTGATGATCATTCCTCGCCATCCAAAACTGATGACTTACATAGTGCGATGAAAAAAGTTGGTGAACGCTCAAGTAACTTTATTGATAAGATCAGAAACGCTGCTCACAAAAGAAAGGTTGCGGTCACCCGATCACGGGATTCGCTAGTAGCTAAAGAGCAAGAACAGCTCCGATCAATTGCAGAATCGAAAACTCGATTGCTTTCATTGAACGAGGAGCTGCAAATAGTGGAAAAGGAAAACGAAGAAACCACAAAAGAAAGCGTCAGCAATACGGGAAAGTCGAAACCGAAACATTCGTACAAAAATAACAAAGGTGGTTTTGGTGGGGTTGGCGTTCCAAAAGTGGAGAAGAGACCAACTACAACGCCACTATCACCAATGTTGGGTTCTCGCAGAAAAGGGGGGGGTAGAGCACCCAGATTGGTGGAAAATTCCAGAGGGCCATCGGGGAGGGGATTGAAGAATGGCCCAACTGCGAAAGCTATAGACAGGAGCAACTTTAGCACCAAAGGTCTCAAGAAAGTTTCCATTAGAGATCATAAAGATGCTGCTTCAGGGACAACAAATGGAAGATTTGCAAAACGAGGGACGGATTCGTCGAAATTGGAAGGCCCAAACGAAGAAATTTCGATACGAAATTTCACTGTCGTTCAAGCGAATGTGAGGCGATGGAACGCAGGGCAGATAGGCATTCCAAAGGTATCAAAACGCGCCGTGACAGTTCCTGTATCGCCTTGTCTTGGACCAAAACGTCAATCTCGGATAGCAGGAAGTCACGATGAAGAAAACAGCTCCAACAGCGGTAGGATCATATTGAAAGTTGAGGTCGATGCATCGAAAAGGGCAAATGGATCAATATCATCACAAAACGAAGTAATGACACCCTCATCAACGAGAATGTCTCCACTTTTAGGACTCAACCTTATTGATTCTGTTCAAAAAGTCAGGTATGCATGCAGTGAGTCAGATCGTGAATTAGCTCTGAAGAGTTCTTTCAAACCGTTCGTGCCTCGTAGCACTACGAGAGCAAAAATGAGAAGTCGTTACGACATCCTTCGCAAAGAAAAGCAAGAGATAAGACGCAGCGAAGAACGCGAACGACTGCAAGCTCAGATCAAAGTTATTCATCGAGAATTGAGGGTTTTGGGCAAAGATTTAACATAAGACACACTATATCATGTTCTAAAAATCTGATCCCGTTATATCAAACTTTCACAAAACCCTTTCATGAGCGAATTGCATTATTTATGAGCATGGCCACACACAGAAAAATCAGGAAATTGATCCCTACGAATGGCACTAAAGTGAATCACACAATATCTCTATGAAAAGCCATGGCCATCCCCCCGTCGTCGTATTTTATCAATCTGAAGTTTCTTCTGTCTATTTCATTCGGAATTCTTTGGCTATCTTTGTTCTCAGTGGGATATACCTCATTACTGTATTGTGTTAATCGGCCAATCGGTCATACCACGGCATCGTCATTTTTGACATTGCTTCCTGCGACCCATTCCCTCTCGCATTGCTTTTTTGCCTCCGCATCGTCTGTTCTGTCCGCACCCTGTAACTTTTTGCCAGTGTTCCCGTTTGCTAAACCGGTAACCTTCATGTCCTCGGCAATCGTCTGTTGGGAATCCTCTACCTTCACTCTTACATCGGAGTACATGGCGTTACCATCTTCATTTGCCCCGGGACGGCCCTTCCCGTTCTCGCCCCGTGCCATTTCCTCGGAGTTCCCGTCTACCACAGTGACGCCGTTCGCCTCGTTGCTCGATGACTGCTGTTCGGGAACATTATCTGCTCTGTCCTCGCTGAGCCATTCCTCATCTCCGGCGTCTTTCAGCCGCTCGACGAGGTGCTGCGTGGTTTCTTCCATCCCGCCGAACACGCCTTTTTCTCGCTTGTTGTCGCCGTCTCCGACAACGGAAGGTTCCGGCGACTCCGGGATGATCGTGCATCGGACCGACCGGAGGAGTTTTTCCTCGTCTTCAGCATCGCACAACCGTGTGCGCATCGTGAACCACGTGTGGCAGCGGCAAGAACAACCCAGGCAGTAACCACAAAAGTTGCAGGCCGGTCCGTTCTTGCAGGGACAGCGACTCTCGCGACTAAACTTGTTGTCCCCTGGTACATCGTAAAAGAAAAAAGAAAAAGATGGCAACGCGCGCAGGTGAGTTGTGGAGAATTTCAACAATGGATAACTGTTCCCGGACAAGTGTTGGATACTTACCCATGTGATTCAGGGTCGCGTGTCGCTTCGGATTCGAGGGGTGCATCTGGACCTTGATCAGGAACTCCCCCTGCAGGTAGCAGCCCCGGCAGATGTTGAAATCCTTCGAGAGGAGCTTCTCACAACCGTCGCAATGGAAGTAAACGTTCGAGAGCTCCTTCGAGCACAGCTTGCACTGAAAATCTGAGCTGCCGTAGGGATCCAGGGCGCAGGACTGGGGATTTTCCTGGGTGTCCGGGATCTTGGCGATCGAGAGGCGTTCTCCCTTTTCGGTGGACGTCGATTCTTCGACGTTGAGTGCCTTCATGTGCTGGCCGACAACGACGCTGAGTCCCGGATTGATTCCCCTGCAAATGTCTTCCTTGGAAGATTCGTATATGTTGGTTTGTCTCTCTTCTTTCTTCAAGGCATCGAGAAAGGATTTGGTGTTTCCTGCAGTGGCCCCCCTCGCAGGAATGGTTTTGGCCATCTGGAGCAGGGCGAGCTCCGGGATGGCCAGCGACGACACGTTGTTCTTTCGGTTGAGGGTCGACCCCTCTAGGATCGCGCACACCTCCCGGTTGATTCCGGCAGGCGAGATCCCGCGGTACATCCAGTCCCAGGCCACGCTCACACACATTTTTTCTTCCCCCGAAATGCCCTTCGATGCGACCATGGTCTTTCGCTGCTCGAAATGGCAGTCCTTGTCCGGCAACCCCGAGGTGGACATCTTGCGAAAGGCGTGGAGGCGGCCCTTGTTGATGTGCACCAGGTCGCCCGGCTCGAGAATCAACACCGAGGGACAGTATCTAGGAAACGATGGGAAAACGTTAGTTGTCATTGACGAACGAAAGCACTGCAACGATATCGAATGTACGAGCGGAGTCTTACCCCATCTTTCTGCAATCCTCGAGCATATCCTTGGTCGGCCACGGAGGCTTCTTGCCCTTTTTGGAACGAAGCAAGAGATGCAAGGAAAACAAAAATATGCACGATGCAATGAGCGATCGTTCGTATGCCTACAACAACAATCCTCCTTTCGCTCGATACCTACCAGCCCGTCCCCGTGGGGCATCGAGTACAGGCCGTCAAAGTGGGAATCATCGGTCCGGCTGCCGCTGAGGATCCACAGGGCGTGTTTCTTGTGGCGTTCCGTCAGGCGGCGCAGCATAACGACCTCGTTGTACCCGCTGATGCACAGGTGGCCGGAATCCACCGTCCCGTGGCCGTCCTGGTGGAAGTGGGTAAACGACGCCGGGGGGGTGACATACAGATTCGGTCCCATAAATGGGCGGGCCTCCGGCGTGACCTTTTGGGGAGCAATGATTTGAAGCAAGCAAGCAAGCAAGGTGTGAGTTGGTGGCCGAAGAACAACCCGCGAGAGCGAAAAATTGCCGGGCTTGGAGCACGTACCGAATTCATCATGCAGTGGGATCCACCCGGCAGCACCGCCGGGAGCTCGAAGCTCTCCAGAAAATTGTCGTTGAGCAGCGGCACTAGACGGCTCATGTCCACGTCGATCATGTACAGCGCCGAGGTCCTCACCCCGATGGTATGGGTCTTGCCCTGGTAGTCGCAAAAGGTGAACTGGGGCTCGTCTTGTGCGGTGCCGTTGTCGTTGTCGTTGCCGTTGTCGTTGCCGGCAGCCCGTTCGTTCAGGTAGGATTCCCGTTTCTCACAGTACCGGACGTAGTCCTCGAAGCGCATCGAGTACAGGACGTCCTTTTCCAAGTTCGAGACAATGCCGTTCTCGTCGACGGTCCGATCGAACCGCCGAAACTTGTGGTAGAACTCGCGGCCGACGCATTTTCTCAGGTACTCGAGGCTCCACAGGGAGGGTTCGATCCTGGACATGTTGAGGAGCCCCCTCGAAACGACGGTGATATCGTCTCGCTCGTACATTTGAAAGAGAAACTTTGAGTCCTCGAGGGTCACGACGGAGGACCTTCCCTTCCCCTGGTTTCGGCCCACCGAAAAGTCGGCCCTAAGGACCCTCGTGGCCTCGTCAAAGGACCAGCGGCAGGCACCGCTGTTCGGGAGATCCGGCAGGAGCGGTGGCGGGGGGATCGGGCGCAGGTCGTCCCTGGTCACCCCGTTCGTCCACTCCGACGGGAAGGGAGGGTTGTGGTAGACGTGTGCGGTTTCCTCCACGTAGGTATCGTTTGGGTCCGGCTCGTAGATGTATTCCTGGTACGCCCTTGACGGTTGGGGGGGTTGCCGGGCCGCCCGCGGGGCACACGGCAGGGTCTCCTCCGCCTCGTCCCCGGTCGCCTTTTTCTTCTTTCTGCGTCTGTCACTGGCGGCGGCCTGCGGTGGGTCTTCCGCCGTGTCGTCGACGAAGTAGCTCGTCCTCGACGACAGCGCCGAGGCCTTTCGCTTGGGCCGCCCCCTCGCCTGCAACGCCTCGAGGTCCCCGCTCCCCCCGTGCGCGAGGGCCGCCGCAAGCTCCGCGTCCGAACTCGGGTTCGCCCCGGGCGCTCCCACCGACACCCTCCGCACCGAGGACTTCTTGAGCTCCGAGATGGCCTTTCCCACCTTGACCATGACGTCCGCGTCCGACATGACGTACCACCGCTGGCTGTTCTTGTGCTCGATCTTGAGAAAGCGGCCCCCGATGACCCCGTATATGTGGTCCATGATCTCCCGGGCGATCTCGTTCTTGTTCTTCGTTCCGTCGCTCTCGTCCCGGAACCGCATGACGGTTTCTCGGTAGACGCGGTTCCCGGGGTGGTTGTTGAACTTGGCCAGGCCCAGGAGAATGTCCCGGTCCGTGTAGTTGCCCGTGAGCTCCCTGCCCGGGTCTCCCGCGGCCTGCCCGGTCGGGGAGCCCCCCTTGCCCTTGGTCTTGGTCTTGCTTTTCGTCTTGGTCTTGCTTTTCGTCTTGCCCTTGGTCTTGGTCTTGCTTTTCGTCTTGGGGGTGTGGACGAGCGGCGTCACCACGGAATGTTCGTTGCTGTGGTTCATGGGCAACGCCGCATGCCGGCGGGATCCGCCCGCCCTCCTTCGGGACGGCGGCAGAGACGAAGCAGCAGCGGCTTCGTCGGCGTGGCTCTCCCCGATCCCGTGAACGAGCCCTTCTCTCGCGGGAGGACCCGGTTCGGTCCCTGCCCCGGGCTTTGCCCCCGCACCGGGATTTGCCCCTCCTCCGCTTCCGTTGCTCCCTTTGCCGTCGCCGCTACGGGCCCGGGCTTCTTCCTCTTCCTCCTCCGCGGCGAGGGCTGCCGCCTTTTGGGCCCGGAGCATCCGCTGGTGCTTGCGGTGGCTCCCGTGCGTGGCCTTGGGCGACTCGTAGCGCGGCGGGTTCCTCGAGAGGTTCAGGAGCTGCTCCGCGATCGAGGGATCGACCCGTTCCAGGTCCTCCACGAGGGACTTTCGCTCGCTGGAACCCTTGAAGTGGCTCCGCGTCATGCCTGAGCAGCGGGTACTTCTTCGCTTCCCTTGGGTGGGGGTGGTCTTGCGGTGGGTGTTTCAGAGCAGCGGCGGGAAGGCGGTCGGAAAGGGTGGTGCAGAATCGATTCGAACCGATGCGATGCGACGCGATGCGATTCGATTCGAGCGTGGCTTGTCGTTGCTCGGAATCGATACCCGAGAAAGTCCTGGTGGTTGCAGATATCTGCGCGAGAGGCAGGAATCAAAACGCCACGGCGGAGATCGGTTCGATCGATAGTGAGAAACGAGCCTTTCCCGCGATTCCTTCGTTGGGCTTGGTCGTCGAATCGAATCGGAGGGAGTGCGATGAATTCGAATTGGTTGCGTCGTCCACCGGTTCCTATCGGCTGTGGTTGGGGTTCCCGAAAACGGATCGTGTGTGTGTGTGTGTGTGGCTTCGGTGGATTTCGGAAAGCGAGAGAGAAGAGCTGCTGAATTTGCAGCGGGATCAGTTGTGTTGGTGCACTTTTTTCCTGGCCCTTTTGCGTTACTACCGTACTACGAGGCCGGACTACGGTAGCTTCAAACCAGTACCTACCTCCTACCGTACCGTGTCCTATCGTACCGGCGGGACGGCACGGCCGTGACGACGAAAATCGAAACAAATCTTCGCACAACCAGAGTCCACCGTTCCGTACCGTACGGGCACCTCCTTAGGTACTGGTACAGAAATGCAGAGATTCGGACGGTAAAAAAACTCGGAACGGCAGCTGCAAGGGTTTTCGTTCGGTTCCGGATCCGCGTCTGCGGCCCCGTGGGTCTGTCCCGCAGTCCCGCAGCTGCCTTTGGATACGTTGTACAAATACGAGGTGTACTGTACCGTACGTCTCCTACCATGCCAGTCGGTTAGTGCGAGTACGTACCGTACCGCTGTACCGGCAATGCAGGATCTGTGCATACAGTATCGTACCCTACGCTATGAGCACGAGCACGAGTATGAGTGCTTCCTACCTCGTACTACTGTCCTACCCGTATGGACGGTCGATACGGGTACTAGTACGAGTACTACTTACCTACGGTACGTACAAGACCAGTATCGGAATGCTTTCGAGGGACTTCTCCTGTCACGTGCGACACTTTTCCCGGCCCCCACGGCGCGCCCAGAGTTGCAATTACTCTCTTGGTGCCGCAGTACGATTACAAGGCACCGTAACATACGCTACGCTGCTTACGCTACCGGTGCGAGAACCATTATGTTGCATATGTACTTGTACTCGGACGAAGTACGGTACTCGTCGACGAACGTTTCATAAGCCGATACAGTACTGTACTAAGCCAACGTACCGTACGGTACTCTTAGTACCATACGTACCGTACAATAGAATTGCTGTACGAGTATGAATACAAGATACTCTACTGTATCGCACACTTCATTCAGTTCAGATCGATTATGCAGCGGTACGAGTACTCTACTCGTTATCTTTCCATAGTTCGTACCTTACGGTACAGTACAGTACTGTGAGCTCGCAAACAGCGTTTCCATTCGCGCCCTTTCTGCACAGCACAGTCTGGCGGAATGAACCATCAACACAGTTAATCACTCTACGAAGCAATACCGTGCGGTACTTTACTCTCAAGTGCATTGGGACGAGTACGAGTACGAGTACGAGTACGAGTACGAGTACCGTACCGTACGCTACAAGGTACCCTACGTAGTTTATTCAGTTTTCCGTCACACAATACGTACCAGTGCCATGGGGTACAGCTTCCTGTGTCCACATCTCGTACCGTACAGCAACACACTTTAGGAAACGAATGGATTCTTGTGGGTCAACCTATCGTTTCGAAGGAATCCTAGGGAAACCGAATAAAACAAACCCCAGCGAATCCACAGGACAACAAGACAACAGGACAAACAAACAAACAAACAAACAAACAAACAAACAGACTAACGAGGTGCAACGGTGGAGGGAATCTCGCATCGATTGCTCGACACGACGTGGTGGAACAAATCACCTTGGCATCGAAGAATCCCTAGAACCCAAAACCCGTTTGTATCTTTCACGGGACGGCCAACAACCACGCATTAAGAACCGAACACGCAACACACACTCCTCTCGGGCTATTGGTGTTCCAGACCGTTTCGAAGATGGAGACTGCCGCCGCGGGATCTCCCTCTCCCGGGAATCCCGCTGGCGGGGGCATCGGTGACAGGCCGAGCTACGGCGGTGACTCCGCGACGCCACCGGACACGGGGGGAGGATCCACGGAGGTCCGCGCGGAGCTTCCGTTTCTGGTGACCCACTGGCTGGCAAACTACGACCGCGGCAACAACCGCAAAGAGGAACCGACTCCAGCCGAACGAGAGGCCGAGGCCCGGATTCGCAGGGCCACCTCGGAACTCGCGGCTGCCTTTTCCAGCCTGGGGGCCTACGGGACGACCATTGGGGTGAGTCCTGTGCTGTGCGGTGCGGTGTTTTTGGTGGTGTGCGGATCGTCCTTTCCGTGGACTGGATTCAAATGCATGCCGTCCATCCCGTTCTGTCGATATTTTCTTTGGATCGCTCTCACGCCCGTTCTTTTCTCTTTGTCGTGCGTCTTGCCACGTTTTGTTTCTTGCGCTCGGACGACGAATTCCTTCCGGTCCAGTCGTCGCTAGAATCCCCGTCGTCCTTTCTGACCCGTCCGGTGCTCCGAAACCGAACCTTCGGCGACGCGAACCGGATGCACGCGGGCCTCTCACCGTCGCACCTGGAACACCTGGCGCAATCGGTGGCCCTGCACACCGCCGCCGCGGACGCGGCTGCGGCGAAGGATGCGCGCACCGATCTCCTCCACAGGGCCAGGAGTCCCGGGGAGCCGGCCTTTGCCGGCCGCTCCGACCACACCGTCGGCGGCGGCAGTGCCGATCCCCAGGGCCGAATTCTGCAGGAAGCCATTGGTACGGCGGAAGCGGGGTATAGCGATTGCATCGAGCGGCAAGGGGAAGACCCCTGCCGATCGATCCTCCAGAGGCCCGCTCTGATTGCTGCCGCGACGAAGAGTGCCGCCGGCGACGACGAAACGAACCCGGACCAAAGCTTGGTCCGGGCAGAACGCAGCTGGGACAAAGCGCCCACGATCGACGTCCGGGCCGCGCACTGGGAGGTGGCCCACCAAACAGCCGAAGCGGTTCGGAGGTTTTTGGACCGGCGGGAAGAGCTCCGATCGACCGCCCGCGAAATCGAGTCGCTGGAGGCTTCCCTGGTGCTGCACCGGAAAAACACGGACGCAATCCAACAGAAAATAACCGAGGTGGGTGGGGACACGACGATGACCGCCGCGGAGAAAATCGGAACGATCGGAACCTACAAGAGCTCGCAGCAAAGCTCGGACCGGGTGATCAGCCAGCTGACGCGGAAGCTCTCGGACCTGCGCTCGAGCCACGAGAGCTTCGCGATGGAGGTCGACCGCCTCGAATCTGGTGTTAACGCTCTGGAACAAAGGCGCCAGACGCTGCTGCGGGCCTTTCGCGATCCCTTTGCGCCGTGGAAGGGATCCCTCGCCAAAGGCAGCCGCGTCGGTGGGTGTTTCGCGCTGCAGACCGTCCTCGGGCGGGAACAGGGATGGTCGAGGGGCCGCTTGCCGCTCTCCGGAGCGAGGTCGAGCCTTCCCAGGGGCCCAAATCCCTCCCACTTTTTGGAGTGCCGGAAGAACCTATTGTCGACGCGGTTGTCCCACGCCGTCACCATCAACGCACACATGAACTGTCCCGTTTACTGCCTTCGTTTCGATCGAACGGGCAGGTACTTTGTAACGGGTGCCGACGACTTTTTGCTGAAGGTCTTTTATATTGGAGCGGCCCAGTCCTGCCGGAAGCGGAGCAAGGGAAAGAACAAAAGCCGACGGTTGCGGTGCAATTACGGAGCGAACTTCCGGGGAGCAGTGTTGGTGTGTACCCTGCGGGGCCATGCAGGAGTGATCAACGACATTGCGGTCTCTATGGACAATTGTTTTTTGGCTACGGCATCGGTGGATGGTGACGTACGCGTCTGGGGCTTGAAGAATGGTTCCCCCGTGGCGATACTGAGGGGACACAAGGGAGGAGCCAACATGGTCTCTTGGTCGGCCCTGACCCCCTACAGATTGGTGTCTACGGGGTCGGACGGCTTTGCCAGGGCCTGGGATATCCGGGAAGCATGCTTGAAGAGATACGGCAGCATTGTGAATCAACGCGGAGAATACAACCTCCGGCTGACCGAAGAAGAAACAAAGGCCCAGGACAAGAGCCGGAAAGGAAGGCACCATCAATCTTCCGAGAAAAGCAAGAGCGATGATCTCCTTCCACCGCTTCCCCCCAGAGGGGAATCCTCACCGGCTTCCGCTCCTTCTCTTCCAAACGTCCCCACAATAGCTCCAGACGGTACGGGCTCAGCTGTCTCGCGGGAAATTCGGCCTCCGATTGGAGCAGCCGCTGCCCCTTCGAGCTATAGTGACAATAACTACAACGACAACGACATCGACAACGGAATTATAGTTCCTCCTCTGCCCGCCGCGGTACCACCGCTTGGTCAGGGCGCCGATGGGAGAAATCAAAATCCCGGAGGGTTCATCGAGGGTGCCGCCGACGGTGTAGGCCCTGGAGATTTCGTGGCGAATGACTTGATCGATGAGGGAGTCAAATTGCTATCGAAGTACCAGCACGGCACCATCCAAGAAGAGCACGGGCCCGGCACGCGATCACGGAGATCGGCGGTGAATGTGATTTGTGTTTCGCGCTGTCCGCTTGGGAAGCACTTCGTGACCGGATCCGACGACGGAATCATTCGCATCTGGGAAGACGTTGACGACAGCTCTGTGGCAATCGTTGACGCTCGATTGAGTAGTGATAGAAATCTAGACAAGCTATTGCGAAACACGAATGATTCGCAAAGAGGAGCGGACAAGCAGCCCCTGCTGAAGTTGATGGGGCATGTTAGTACAATTACTGATCTAGCATATTCCCATGCCGGCGACAGAATACTCAGTGCCAGCCAAAAGGATGGTGTAGTTCGTGTCTGGAATATAGGAATGGCAACTACCAAAAGAACTGGTCACGGTATCGAGTTCAAAGACAAACGAGTGACTCAAATCGTGATTAATCTTGTCCATCCATTCTCGAACAAAACTTCCCAACCAACTAGAAGGCGACGGCCTGGAAACGCCGCCAGAAATGCGGGTTCAAAAGTTTGTTGCGATGTTGCAGTTTGGACCCACGATGATTCCTGCGTTGTCACGTCTCAATGTGTACTGGTAAAAGAAAACAAAACAGACATTCAGCCAGGATCCCACTTTATATGCATGTGGGATTCGGAGTCTGGAAAATGTCTGATCAGTATATCCGGCGCTCATACTGCGCAATGCCAAGTGCTTATTCCACACCCCACTGACGCCTCGATCATATGCACAGCTTCGACGGATGGGTTTTTAAAATTGTGGGACTGGAGCAAAGGAAAATGCATTTTCACCCACCACAATAAAGTTGAATTTGGTCCAACAGATCCGAACAATAGAAGCAAGATTGGAGGTTATTTGGATGGATCTTTTAATCCAGATGGTAGTGCCCTTGTTCTCACCGATGACGATGGTTTCATTACTGTGCTGAGCTCTATTTCAGAAAACGACAACCCTCCAAACACAGGTATCGGTTTGGAATGGATGAGAGAACAATATTTCTCAAACGACTACTATGATCTTGCTTATGACAGGTAAATGGACTCTTTTCTCTTTCGTCTGAAAAAGTCTGTCAAGTGCCATTTCCCCTCACGACGTCTTTCTTTTCCCTCTTCCTGGATTTCTTATGCGAAACTTCCTAAATTCAATATTACTTTGAATGCTAGAAATGGGTATTGTATTGAAAAAGGTTCTGAACGGCCGCCTCACCTTGCACCAAAGGGCTCTCGATGCGCTCACAACGGAGCTCCGAACTCAGAGGAAATCAATGAAACCTTTCAAAAGTTATTAGGTCCATCACCACTTCCTGAAAAGCCGTGTTCGTGGCAACGCGAACAGATCAGGGCGAGGACCTACGCAGAGAAATACATTGTCTGTTCCTCTCATCAGAAGCCAACCGTTCGGGTCAGTGTTCGTGAGTTTGATCCCCAATCAACAGTTATTATTAGGGGGATTGATCATAGAGGTGCAGATAACGCTAGATTGCCTGTGTCAGCTGCATCTGCGTTTGGATCCTCAAGCCACCAAGGAGGTACAAGAAACCAGCCCTCTGCTTCTACTCGAACTATGTCTGCAAACTATCGATACTTGGACTACGACGACTTGATCAGACGAGAGGGCAATCCCGAGGAGGCCGAACCTGATTCGGACGACGAAGAATTTCAACCTACAGCGGCTCGCACGCATGTCAATCGGAATAACGTCGAAATCGAGTCTGAAGACGAAGATCTCGATCTTGATTTCGATGACCTTAGCACATACTCTGAAAGTAACAATCGTCGCCGAAGCAGACAACGGAATCAATCGTCTTCAAGAACAACGGAAGAACGAAGAGTCCGGGCTCAAAGGCGCGCTCAACGAAGTGACACAGATTTCGTAGAAATAGGTTCTGATGATGAATTGATTGCGCAGTTTGTAAGCTCAAACAGAACGCCCTCGGGATCGTACGTTAGGGATTATACAATTAATGGGCACTATTGGCGATTGAAAAGCCATGCAGATGCTGTACGAGTTCGACGCAAATGGTTGGAAAGAGAAGAAAGCGACTCTACATATTTTGGAAGAAATCCGTACACGCCACAAATGGGTGACTCGATTGTTTATATTCCTCGAGCACATTTCGAGACGATCAAGGAATGTCCAAGTCTATCACMGCCGTGGCAAAGCTGGCCAACAGGTGCTGCATGGCCTGTTGTTCGATGCTTCGTAAGAGGTGTACGGTACCGATTTCCTTACGAAGACTATTTTCGAAACAAACAGCATGCCAAGTGTACCAGTATTGTTGCAATTTTAACACTTGAGGTCACAGGCATTCCAGAAATATCAGACGATAGAGAATTTCCGTGGCCGAGACCATCCTTCATAGAGCCCACGCGACCGTCTATATTCGAACTTAGTGTTTTCGAAAGCTCAAGTTGCGAATACATAATTCCGGAAACACTGTATACTTCCCGGATAATGGCATTGGAGAGCCATATTAGGTCACGAAGCAATGGTGCGAGTGGTTTGGAAGTTGACCTCTACTATGAACAAGAGCAAGGAGATTCAGATCTAAAAGCATGGCCTGCCACCATTGAGGAAATTTTACCTGACGAAGGTCATTCGGATGTCCATTTGCGGGGTAGTGGTTTTGGTGTGGTGCAAGTCTGCGATGGGTCGGAGGAAAACAGAGACTTTGTCAGTCCATGGGAGTTGAATACCGAAGGAGTGAATCTGACTAGACCTTGCATAAGCGAGGTTGAAAAGGAATCTGTTCTAAAAGCCTTGAATTGCCTTCTTCGAAAGGAAGAAATTGCCAACCACCTGAGCATGCCTGTAGATCAGGAACGATATTGTGACTATGATCTAATGATTGAAATTCCAATGGATCTGATGTTGATAAAAAGAAGACTTGCCGCTAACTTCTATGGATCCAAACTTGCAGTTGCTTCCGATTTGCGTCTCATAAGAGACAACTGCATTAAATACAATACGGATGAAAATTTAATGTCGGACATTTCTATCAAAATGTGCGATGAGTTTGAGGAGAAGGTACTGAGTGATGAGGAGCGCTCACAAATGATCTCAGAGGTAGAAGTTGACAAGATTCAAAAAGAGCAAGCCGAAGGGCGACAAGTATCAAGCTTACGCATCCGGCTCAGTGCACGAACAGTTCAAGAGGCTACCCAAGCAGCTGGTTCAAGCGGCGGAAGATATACATTGAGTGACAGAACAACTACACAAGGGCAATCTTCTCTAGAAAGCTTGCCGGCTCCAGAAAATGTTTCAACCCAAAGGCAACGAAGTCGGAGGGAAACAAATGCTAGCGATGTAGCTCGCGAAGTAAATTCGCGAAGCCGAGGCAGGAACGATGAAACAGACGTTCTTGGACAAATGGCTGGGCTTCGTTCTGAAAGTCGTAGCGCTCCAAGAATTGATACAGCTGCAAGTAATATTGGAGGAAGAACGCGGATGCAACGAATGGAAAACAACTTGAGTCCAGATATTCGCAGAAGTCCACGCACACGCAGACAAGGTGTTACTGAAAATGGTGGCCCAGGAGATCGCAGGAGCCTTCGTATAAGAAACGACGTGAGGCAAAATAGTGATCGCAGTGCACCAGTCTACAGGGAAGAAAGCGACGACGAGAGTGATGAAGAGGCAATCGTTCCCACCAGGACATCTCGGCCCGAAGGCACTAGACGAAGCTCTAGAAACATTGAGCTGCGCAATTCATCACAGATTCGACAGAATGGAGGGACGGACGATACTTCGCATTCGGTGCCTCCAAGCAGAGGTTCAACGAGGGCAGCGGCGCGTGCTTCCAGAAACGACAGCGGAACAAGGAGTTCCTATTTTGAAAAACGAATCGAGGAGGAGGAATCCGATCGAAAAGAAGAACAGGGATACGAAAGTCATCAAAAGCAATCAGATTCCGAGGCCGATAGCAAATACTCGAGTGCTGCCGAGGAAGAAAGCGTCTCTTCCGACGGTGACTTGTCAGTAGAAGAAGGTCTGTCTCCACCAGCTAAGCGCAGCCGAACCTGTAGCAGATCGGTGAGGAACGCAAGCCCGGCTACACCAGATCAAGAGGCGACCTCGAGGCAGTCCAGCAGAAATGCCGGGAGGCAACGCACGAAGTACGAAGAAGTTGACTCGGATGTAGACGAATATGCCGCCGAAAGCGACGAAGAAGAAGAGGAAACGGCTCCCGTTGCCCCGGTCAGAACCTCGGGCAGGCTTCGCCGCACGATTTCGCCTCGCTGGACCGGGGACGATTCTCAATCCGACGACGACGAAGAAGAAAGCGACGAGGAGTCCTTACCAACGAAACGACGAAGTGCGAGCAAGAGAAAACGACAACCCCGGAAACAATCTCCCACGACAAAGAAAGTGAGGGGTAGCGTGGATGAGTTGCCGGAGCTGTCGAAGTGGCCCGACATTGGCGTTGGTAACATCACCCGGGTCACGAGGGCTATACTGACCCGTGTTTTGGAAAACGACGAGCTCGACATGTTCTCGAAACCAGTAGTTGAGGCCTATCCATCGATTGCTAAGGAATACCTCTCGCTCATCAAGAGTCCTATGGACCTGCGAACCATCGAGGAAGAACGGCTGAACGTTTACGATTCGATCCAGATGTTGCAAGACGATCTTGTCCTCATGTTTCGAAATTGCTGTACTTTCAATGGTCCTAACTCCGACTTTGGAATGATGGCGAGAAGGCAATGGGAGGATGTCGGCCAAATCTTTGCCGATGTCTGCAAGAAGGAAGGTGTTCTCCTACCCCGGCGCTGGAAGTAGTAATAGCAGGAACGTTTTTGCATTATCGTGATTCTTGGAGCGGAACATTGTAAACAGTTGTCCTATACTACTTCGTAGTTAAATACTAACAAGTTAAAAGCTAACAAATCCTTGCGTATTGCACTGCGTGATTATAGCTAATCAAGTCCACGAATCTCCATCTCGTTTTCACTAGCGCTCGACCCTCCAGCTGTTGCCAGCAGCCCTCGGGTATCCGGAGTGCCTGGTGCCACCGGCAAGACAATGTTTGTCGAAGGCTGTGCATTGGTGGTGATGTCACTCGCTGCGGGGTGCGAATAAAACTCGGCTCCGCGCTCTTCGCCATCGGTCGTTTCCGATACGCCAAAAATCGCGAACCCCAAGCAAAGGAGGATGATTCCGGCCTGCGATGCCGCGGTGTTGGGTTCGGGTTTGTGAGAAAAATGAAGCAAACAAAGGGTTGAAGTGTGCAGTGGGTCGAGTTTGGAAGGGCCGTGTGAGATTGCAACGGAGATTTGGGTGTCGAAATGCATCCTCTGTTTCGGCTCGCCACGATTGGTTGACTCGATCCCCAGCAGCAACAGATCACACTTCCGAAGGCAAACACAAAGACAAAAGGACGCAACCAAAATGGACACAGGAACAAAAAGCTCACAGACTAACGTACCGCAAACAGAAAAGGAGAGATAATCCAAAAGGCCGAAAAGGCAGCGCCCTGCAGCTTGGCCGCCACGAGGCCCATCAGGAGCAAAAAGCATCCCCGCCAGCAGCAACGGGTGCAGCACTCCGACCCCTGGTTCATCACGTGCTCCCGCAGCCGGTCCTTTTCTTCCTCCGATAGGTCCGACCCGGCCGCGGCGGCGGAAGGGGTCGCGGCACCGTCGGCCCCTACCGATCCGTAGTTGGTGGCGGTGCCGCCACTTCCGGGGCCGCCGCTTTCCCCGCTCTGGACGGCGCTGGTGGTTTCCGCTGCCGCGGCACTACCGCTCGCTCCGAAAGACGCCCGTGTCGTTGCCGCTGCCTCGGGATCGTCCCGGTCCCCCCCAAAGAGCCCGGGGTCTTTTTCGGCGGCACTCGCCGAGGCTTCCGCAAAACTTAGGTAGTCGGTCAGGCAGGCCCCAAGGGAGAGGATCCAGACCGGCAGAAAGACCAGCCACCAGTTCCAGTCGGCGCGGGTATCGAGCCGGACCGCCAGGGCGGAGAGAACGATGGCCCGAGCGGCGCTCTTAGCGAGTTCCCGCGCGGCGCGGGCTTTCCGCTCCTCCGCCTCGGC
Source organism: Pseudo-nitzschia multistriata (assembly GCA_900660405.1). Classification (NCBI taxonomy): domain Eukaryota; phylum Bacillariophyta; class Bacillariophyceae; order Bacillariales; family Bacillariaceae; genus Pseudo-nitzschia; species Pseudo-nitzschia multistriata. Next base: position 138,850 of record CAACVS010000658.1, on the reverse strand, counting down.
GAACTCGGGGCTTTCGGCCGATGGGACGACCACGTAGGCCCTCCGGATCGCCTCCGTTTCGTCGGCTGTGCACTCCCCGAGGGGCTTCCCGAGGGCCGCCTCCAGGTCTTCTACTGTGAGGGTCCGGAGCCTCGACAGCGGCCACTGCTCGTGGACATTCGCGGCCTCCCAGAGGTAGACCGGGAGAAACACGAGGCCCCACGCGCATTCCAGGACCTCGTCCAGCTTCAAAGCGAGCAGGATCTCGGCCGAGACCAGCAGCAGGAACCGGAACAGGGACCGGATCCGGTCCTTCATCGGAAAGGGGTCGATCCATTCTTCCGGCGGCACACCGTCCGGTGCCGACACGGTGGGCATCGTGAGGACTCGGGAGTGGTAGAAGAGTGCCATGGCGTTCCAGATCCACAGCGGCACCAGGGTCACCGACCAGGAGGCGTCGTCCCCCAGGTCCCCGTCCAGATGCAGGCAGACCGCCACCGGAAGGGCCAGCAGGGCCACCGCCAGGCCGACAAAGATGGCAAAAATCTTGGAGCGGTCCAGGACCGAGGACCTGGCAAAGTTCCCCGCCAGCTCCTGCGGGTCCACCGAGAAGGGTTCGTCCAGCCACTTCATGCCCTTCTCGCCGATCGCGTCATAGGTCTCCCGCTTGTGCGGATCGCTGAGGCACTCGTAGGCGTCCTTCATGCGGGTGAACCGTGCCCGGTCCTCGTCCGTGACGGGTTTTCCGCGCTGGGCCAGCTTGTCGGGGTGCATCTGCAGGGACCGCCGCTTGTAGGCCCGCTTGATCTGGTCGGGGGTGGCGTCGGACTCGACGCCCAGAAGTCCGTAAAAGCCGCTGGCCTCGCCGTCGTCGTTCTCGCCATCACCGAGAAACGATCGGCAGCAGCACAGGAAAAAGGCCAGGTCGTATCTCATGGTCGGTTGTGTGGTGGTGGTAGTGGTAGAAGTTGCTGGTTTGCGGTTCTGTTCGTTACGATGGCTGTTTTGCAATGTCTTGTGTTCTAATGATCGGACTTGGTTTCGTTTCGTTTCGTTTCGTGTTGTTTCCTTTTGTTTTGATTTGATTTTTTGTCGGTAGGTGTATGGCCAAATGGCCGACGTCGCTCTGTTGTTTCGAGGTCCTCCGGTATGTTGTGGTATGGTTTGGTGTGATGGAGCCTCACGAATGGCATTGCCGTCCAACGCGATTCTGTTCGGTCCCGCCCGACCTATGGTATTTCTGAGTACGTACGATGAGTACCGTACGGTACAAACGAGTACCGAATTTGACGGATGTTGTCAATGGTTTTACTTCTACTACCGTACGAGTACGAACTGCACCGCGACAAACAGAAACCGGAACTGCTCAAAATCCAAGCAATGCCGCGCCAACTAACGGGTACGGGTATTTCACGGGTAACAGGTGCCGTACCTGGTACCGCAGAGCAGGAATGCTACTCGTAGGAGTCAAGCCTGTGGGAGATGCGGTCGGGGTGCAGACGGGATAGAGAACAAATTACGAAGTACCTGGTACTGTATTGAAGCGGACCTACGACCGATGCGATGGCGTGTGACATGACTGCAACGGAAAGAGCACTCACAAAAAACGCACCCTCGGCGCAAAAAATCTCCGGCCCGGGATTTTCTGGTTTTGGAGCCCGGCAGCAGGCGGTTGGATGGAGGAGCTTGTGTTGGTACAACAGGCGGTAATCGTAGTTTCCTCGAAGTACGGTAGGTGGCCTACGAGCATCATAGTAAGTACTCGTACTCACCGAGCGATAAATAAGTAGGAGTACAGGTACGAAATCATACTTGTATGCGGGTTCTGTTCAACCGTGTAGCTTGTTTCCGTACGCTAAAGTACCGTACGTACAGTACCTTAATACCGCTACTACGAGTATGGTACCTATCGTACGAACGCTGCGGTTGGATGCGATGCATGGACGTTTAGATCCCATCGACACGATGAGCACGAGATCGTGAGGAGCCGTGTGTCGTCTCGGACTCCACATTCTACGGTACATCCTCGAAAGCTCTATTGCGCTTAGCTAAGATTGCATTGGACTGAATTGGACTGCATTGGACTGCATTGGACTGCATTGGACTGCATTGGACGACATTGCATCGCAGTTTACGCATTGCATCGGTGGCTGTTTCATTCGTTGGTCCAGTCGCTCTCGCTTGCTCGCTCGCTCGCTCTATCGAATTCTTCTAGAAAGCAACGCCTAGATCTTCCTCGATCACGCCACCTGAACAGAACGCCATGCCTTCGACCAGGTCCACCCTGCACTGGGTCCAGGACGACGGGATCAACATCCGGAGCATCCGCGAGCAGGACCCACCCGACCACCGCCGCGTCCACGGCAACGGCAACGGGACGAAGGACTCCCCCCGGACCAAAACCTCTGGGAAGAAGAAGCTCGCCGAAAAGGCCGGCAGCAAGCTGGCCTGTGCCATTAAGGCACTGCAGTGTTCCCCCCGTGTCGATCGGGAGGGGGGTGACAAATACACCGGCGGGCCCCTCTCGGAAGACCGCCAATCGCTGCGGGGCGGGGAAGAGCGCCGCTCGACGCGAGACAGGTACCTGCTGCACAAGCAGGAGCGGTCGCCGGACTTTGTCGCCGACTTTGCCAATTTTGAATCGATGGAGTATGATCAAGAGCAGCAGCAGCAGGCTCCGGCGTTGGTGTCGGTTTCTACGACCCTGGAACTGGAAAAGGTCCTCGCAAATCTGGACAACAGCAGCATCCAGCACAGCAACACCCACGGCTTTGCTGATGCGGAAGGAGCGACCCCTCACACACAAACGCAGCCGCGATCCGTCGATTCAGACGACGAGCTCGAGATATATGCAGACAGCACGTGTACCCTGGACACGGCAAACGATATAAACGAAAACGAAAACGAAAACGACAACGACAACGACAACCACGAGAACCAGAATGACGTGGACTACGACTGCGACAGCGACAGCGAGCACCACCAGAGGGGTGCCATCGAAGCAAGCGCGTCCTCTAGGTCGCCCCCGGGTTCACCGAGCCAGCTGCACAAGACGATCGAGAACGAATTCGGCAGGTACTCGACCGATTCGAACGACACCCCCGTCACGTGCAACAAGTCGCTCGTCGTGTTGCCGACGCCCCCGAGCCCCCACGGGAACGGCGGGGACGGGGAATTCCTCGGCAATTCCAATGGATCCTTGAGTGGAAGTGGTACCGCCCACGCCGGGGATCCCAACGGATTATTTGGCAAGCCCCCCAAAACGATTCTCCACCGGAGCTTGTCGCTGGGAGACGCACTCAGTCCGACGGAGGACGACGACGGTTCGCCGATTCGATGGCACCGGCCGAGCGGAGGCGTCGAAGAGCACAAGGACGACGTTGCCAACCACCCGGGCCGACCGTCGGCCAGGCAGCAACAAATCGAGCTGCTCCAGCTCCCGGTCATGGAGGAAGGCCCGCGCCAGGGGCTTCCCGCTGGATTCGTCGGCGAATCCGGACCGGGAGGCCAGGGATCCGGGCTCCACACCAACGCTCCCGCCCACCACGGCCTGGCGGCAACGCGGATCCGCGACGAGAACGACGACGTCTCGGCCCTGACCTCCTCAACAGTATCGTCCTTTGTCTTTTCGAGGGTGAGCCAGCAGAGCGAGACCACGTGGTCTCTCCTCCGGCAGCAGCACCGGCCGGCGGGAAGGGACGCCCCGGAAGCCGTCCGCCGCGGGTTTTTCTGGAAGACCAGGCCCTGTGTCACCGTAAAGTCGTACCGGTTCCAGCAGCCAAGGCCCCGACACCAGCCCACGCAGCTGGTGCAGGTGGGTGCCGCCACGGCGGCCGCGGCGGCCTCGTCCCTCCGAGGGAGGCAGCCGCCGCTCTCTCCGTCCACCCCCGCCCTGCACCCGGACGTCCTGCGAAAAATGACGGTGGGGAGCCAGCCTTTTCCGGTGGCGGCGACCAACCGGGTGGTGAACCAAGCATAACTGCTGACTCGCCACCCTCCCGGTTGCTCTTTTTATCACATGCCCGATGGTACTTGGTGGCGAAACTGGTTGCTGCATAGCACACGAACACACAGACACAGATTCAAAAGCAACAGAATAGCGCGAACGTGCACACAGATGCATAGTATGGAATGTATTCTACGAAGTTTATTTTTATTGCTGTTATGAATGTAGCCCCTCGGTCCGTTCTAGATCGAATAGTATACCGGATAGGCCATAAGATTAGAGAAAGAGACGACACCGTGGGTGCACCCAAACACCATAACATTGTAATACCGTTCAATCATGCCCCAGCATGATAAATACTTTGGAACGAAATACATGAAAACCAACCCAATCGTTCCATTCCCTTCCCTTGGTTTGGTTTGGTTTGATTTGGTTTGTACTATACCCTCACTACCGCCATCTTATCGCTGACGGCTTCGATTTTCTGGGTAGAATCGGGTGAACCCGGCGAAAGTTTCCCCACGCTGATTTCCGTGAACGGCTTTTCGACGGACGCGGGCGACGTGGTCGGGGTCGTCATCGCCAAGTCCAGTGTGTCCTGTGACAAGCTCACGCTGAAGCTTGCCTTCGCAGTAGAGTCCGTGGTTGCGGTGGCTTTTTCGCTTGCAGCTGCTGTTTTTTCGATTGGTGCTTCTGCTGCTCTTTCCGAACATCCTTCTTTTGTCGTGGAATCTTGTTGTTCACCGTCCTTTTGTTCGTCCTTTGGCTCATCCTTTTTTGGTTCTTCGTGGAGTCTCTTCCAGACCCTGGCAAAGAACGACTTCTGGGAACCAGTTTTCAGAGCCGCGGTTTGTTCCTTCCGCAGTTTCTTTAGCCTGGCGAGCTCTTCCTTGGTCTCCTCTGGAACCATTCGGCATTCCATCATGTGCGTGTGCACCGAGACAAAGTTTGACTCGACCGCGTTCACGCTCGACCAGAAAAACTTTCGTCCGTCTACCTGACCGGCGCAGTGCTTGCATTCCACACCAATACAACCCACGTCCTTCAGCCGCCTCTTGTTCCGGTCGGCCTCAGTGAAACGACAGGGCTGCAGCTGCCCCATTACGACAAACAGGAATTCTGCGATCTGCGGCTTGTCTTCCGGCAGAACAAGTGGCTTATTCACTGTGGTCACATTAGAAGCCACCTGTGCCAGAATGTCGAGCGAAACGGGTTTGTTCTCAGGAATCGCAGGGTCCCTGCAAAACCGTATTCCCTTCGTTGTGTCGACAAGGCCGATCTTTTTAGCGGATGTCACCCAATACTGGCGCGTGGCGAGACCCTTGGAGCCCTTCGAGCTCTGGCTCTGTAGTTCCAAAAACTTCTCCTTCACGTCCTTCGGGACCATTTTGCATTCACCCAGATGAAATCGCTGGATGTCTGCCACGGATTGGTAGATTCGGGTGATGGAAAAAGGGAAGCAAACTGCTCTGTTTAAACGCAGTTTGGCGGGCTGGCCCAAACAGTGGATACATCCGATTCCGACCTGACCAACGGAAACAGCGAACGTCGTCGGAGTTCTCACAGCAATATCTTCCTCGGTAGCAGAGAAGGCACAAACTTGTTCACGAAGAAAGCATCTGAGAGGGCTCAGCGACATCTTGTCCTCTGGAACAGAGAGAGCGACTTTGCCCGTAAATAGCTCCGATGGGAGATCGTCCGTTGAAACCGAGGTCTGAGGGGTGCCTTCTGTAGACATCGATGAACTCGTTCGATTGATACGAATATCTCTGCCAGAGGAAGATTCCGATTGTTCCCCGGGATTCTTTGAATTTATCTTGGAAGGAACATGCTCCTTACCCTTTGTCGGTAAGGAAGATGGCTTCGGTAACTTGTTTTTTCCACTAGATTGAAGTGACATAGGTACAGTAGGTATACTACTATCTGCGATACGTACTCCCATTGGACCATCTACCATTCCCAAAGATGTTGCAGCACGAATAAAATATTGCATTGTAGTTCCAGTGCTTCTCGTGTTGTTAGCTTTCAGAGCTTGAAGTGTATCCTTCAAGGGCTGTGGTACAAATTTGCAGTGTAGGAAGTGGTCCAGCTTCATATCAATAACGGTGCGGTAGATTCGCTTTATTGAGGATGGGTAGCACACAGCTCTCTTCACGCGCTCACTCGATCTAGTTGTGTGGCGGCAATGGATGCAGCGGAGACCAACTTGTCCAACGGTGACCGCATGTTTGCGGCCTGGGGCTGGTGCCTCGACGTCTTCGATGGTTGCCGTAAATACTTCAACATTCTGTAGTAAGGCAAGAAACGAAACAGAAATCGACGATTAGAAAATCCGATGTGAAGAGCCACAATACATGTTGTGTGTAATATGCGTGCATATTTCTATTCACTTACCTCGCGTACAATACAGAGAGTTTCACTCAAGGAAATGCGATCCTCTGGGAGAGCCAAAAGCTTAATTGGGCCGCTCTTGTCTACCCCCCTTCTATCGCTGTTCATCATATCCCCTGATTGCCCCTCCATCATAATTGATGGATCCACTCCACCGCTGCCTGTTTGCATGGGTGGTCCCATTATATGACCCATTCCATGCGGTTGTGGAAGCAAAGGTGGTGCACCACGAACTGGAAAGTGCAAATGAGACTGTTTCTGTTCGCTATCGAATGCCCCATGCTCGTGGCCTCTGAATTTCTTCCCTTCTTCGCTTTCTTCCCTTCCGTTGCCATTGCTCCTGCCAGGCCATGCTAAATACTGAAGATGAGGTGGCTGGTGAGGATGGTGGGGAAGGTGATGGGCATGGTGTCCCCAGTCTCTTGGAGACGCTTCCCAAGGCTGCAAATGCATATCGTAATGACTTCCATCCCTTGTGTGCCTCCCTCGCGGCGATGGCATATACGGAGCCTCCATCCAGTGTGATCCACTTCCACTGTTAACGGGAGCTGGACCGTCACGCCCACTTGGACTCCTCGAAGACCAAGAAGGAGCAGAACGAGGGTCTCGGCGGTAGTAATCCTCACGGGCTTCCCATGACATGGAACGGGCGCGGTTAGTGTACCAGTCACCAGAAGGAGATAATCCTATATCGGAGGTAGATGTAGGAATTCCACCACCTAAAGAACCCAGGCCACCATTCCCTCCAGGAATATCCATTATTTGCTGCTCGTGCTCATGCTCCTGTTGGTGTTCCCGATCGCTGTTCGGAGAGGCTTGAGAACGCGGTGTCATTGTGTACTCCTTCTCTCGTTTCGGTGATCCGGGGGATTTCGACTCGCCTGTTTTGCTACGTTTCGGAGGTAGAAATTCGGAAGGTAGAGAGGGTGATGACGATGCTGGCATAGATACGTCATTTCCATTCATTGCATCTACCGGGCGAGAATGATGCCAGAAACTTCGCTTCAAAGGTCCTCCGGTGGATACAGACGATAGCGAGCGTTCGATTCCAGGAGCCTGTCCTTCGACGGGAGGACTTGGTGGTTCCCTCTTCGAAACAACTTGGTCGCCTGTTCTAGAGATCATCCCACCAGGCGACATTTGAATTCTAGATTCCTCCAGCACCGGTGGCAGTTCACGGTCGTTAACGTATTGGTAGTCGCGTCTGCTGCCGTAGTGGTGTGGCGGTAACGGTGGTGGCGGTTGGAACGAATGATCTTGAGCATCTCGCTGTTGATGTTGGTGTGACGATCGATCGGCACTGAATTCTCCCGATGGCGATCTGTATTCGTCCCCAGGATAGCTACTCGTGTCGCGCTGGTTTGGACTGCGATGGTGGTGCCCTCCGCAATAGCGACTCGAACCATCCTCCCGTTGCTCTTCCTCCATGCTAAACGAGTGAGAAACAACCGTTTGAACCCTGGGGGTATGTGAACGAGATCGTGGTGAATAGTGAGGATGATAGTGATTCATGTGATTCTGATTCATCATTTGAGCCGGTGGTGGATAGGCTGGGTAACCTCCCCTGTTGTCGTATCTCCGAGGATAGTGGCTCGGTGCTTTTCCGTGGTACTGTTGTTCTGGATGGCGCTGAGTCGGGTGCAGGGGCTTAGCGAATTGTTGTTGGTTGTGTCTGTGATGATGCCTATTGGTTGTGTCCATCGAAGGGCTGCGCTGGATATGCTGTGAGTGGTTTTGGTAGCCGGTAGGGTGTTTTTCGTATTCTTGCGCACCATTGCCCCCATTCATCATTTCCTTTCTCATTGTCTCTCCATCCATTTTTCTGAAGTATGATGTGAGTGTAACTTTTGTGATCTACTGACTAGATTAAATTTTGGCCTTGACGAGTGATGGATAGGTTCTCTATCTCTGCAAAAATATTTGTTTTCTATCACCAAAATCTGAAAATCGATACCGTAAGACCCAAAATGCTCTGTTTGATATGCAGATGAACCTTTTGCTTCAGCTACCTAGTCGATGGACCTGTAAAGTATACAACGTATCCAAATTCTAATGAATATCACCAATTGAAGATTGAATGAAATTGTTGCTATTACACGGTAGCGAGTTGCGAAACAAGAAACCAAATGGAAAATATCTGAAACGAAATTATGTTGGAGGCAGGTGTAGTCAACGTTATTCAACCGATGCCATCACTGATGTATCACAGATTGTCAACATCGCTCACTCGCTAAACTAACTCTACAGGAAATATGGCTGGAGAAGAGGGTACAAAATCGCTGAAGCGTTAAAAAACGTTAAAAGCTCTTTTTAATTAGTTTCACAAGAGCGACGATATTTTCCTAGAATGAAGGGGCATTTGGGAATGTAGTAAATTGAGACTTTCCTTTTTTTAATTTTTTTGTTCTCAAAAATATCTACACGTACCGGTATCACGTACGTACCGTACATACTTTTCCGCATTACATATGGTACGGAAGACGTACAAACTACAACGTAGATACCGTACATCCCGTACTTCGAGATTTTTAACGTACTGGTGCCCTGTACGAAGTACAGTACTTTATTGTTCCATGTCATACGTACTGTAATACAGTACAATGACTGGTACGGTACGTACGGTACTGTACTTCAAATCGATGATTACTGTACACTGTACACTACTAACGTCAGAGTACCATACCGTATGGTACGGTACAGTAGTACGGGTAATACCTGCAGCATGATGAAGTGTTGATGATGATGATGATTCAGACCAGAATCGGATCAATTTCGAAAAAATCTTTCTCGGACTGCAAACGCGAGAACAGAGCTTCGATCATAACAAAAAGGAGGGAACTTAACGTCTTGCAACTATGAAGGATAAGATTCTTGCCGCTGTATACATTCTAGGATGGGCATTAGCCACTGGAGACTGTTTCTCCCCCAATCCTGCCACACCGATCTCTGCGAGAAGAAGACAGGCCGAGGCTTCGGTCGTTGTGAGGTCCTCCAACGAGGATGGCGACAGCGACGAACCCCTTGTAATCCCGACCAGTGATGTGGTGAAAAAGGTAGCTGTGACGGGAGCTACGGGGAAAACAGGAAAACTGGTGGTGGAAGAGCTGTTGAGTCGGAACGTCCAGGTAGTTGGTCTGGTGAGGAACGAAACAAAGGCAGAGGAACTGTACGGCGGTTCCCCTTCGGACATGCTGGACATTCAGGTATGCAACCTTTCAGACCCGTCCTCCATCGAAGAGGCCCTCGAGGGATGCGATGCCACCATATGGTGTGCTACCGGCTTCTCAGATGCCCCCGGTGGCCCTCCTACCACGACCGTTATGTCGTCCGAGCAGTCGATCGACGTCGTTGGAGTTCCGGTCGTTGCCAAAACGATGCTTCGAAACAGTGGTTCGGAAGAACGAGAACAAGCGTTCCCTAACGTGGTCATGCTCAGCAGGTACGTAGTGTCAATTACATGAGAAGCGCTCTCAAACGGGAAAAATCGCAACAGTTTGCTTTCGGTATGCCATTGATGACACGACACGTTCTGATTTTTTTCATGTTCCAACGTTTTTGACACGATACCATACGATATAATGCGACACAGCGCGGGGACCACACGACCGGGCTGGGACGAGGAAAAGAAGGATCGACTCCGGGGGTGCGCCGACATTCCCATCGTCCGGCTCAACCCGTTTGGAATCCTTGGCCTCAAGGCCGAGAGCGAGGCGAAGCTCCGGGATACCGGTGCCGACTACTGCATCGTCCGGCCATGCGGGCTGAACGACAACTGGCCCGAGGGGGCCCGGCCCGTCGTGTCGCAGGGTGACGTGGCCGTCGGAAGGATCAATCGCAGGGACGTTTCCAGGATCCTGTGCGACGTCCTGTCGCTCCCCGAGGCCCTACACAAGACCTTCGAGGTCCTCGGGCTGGGGGGCTACCCGCCCCCTTCGAGCATCGGGCCCGCCCTGGAACGGCTCCGGACGGATTCTGAGCCACCCTCCGAGGCCGAGGTGGAGGCGACGTACCTGGCCCTCCAGCAGCTGCTCCCGGGAGAGCGCCAGGACGCCGCAGCCCTTGCAATGGGACAGACCTACGAGCAGCTGGACCGGGGAGAGACGGGACGGCTCGGTGAACGGGGCACAGAGAACGTTGACGCCGCAGGAATCAAGCCCACCACGGCGGCCGCGTAAAACTCAGCGGGTCGACTTATTCGCACAATATGCCATGAAATATATCAACGTAGCGGATGTTGTCACACCGTTTGTTTTTTACACGAAAGTTCCAATACGGTGAACGACGTTTCGACAAGAAAGTTTGTAATTTAGTTTTGTCTAAGTTTTTACACAGCAAGCATCTATCTGTAAAGTGAATAGAATTCATCCTTCCATCCCGGTCGCTAGTCCAGAAACAAGTCGTTCGAGACGGGGTGCCGCGCGATGGCTCTCTGTACCGAGCGGTTCGGAACGTGCTCAAGGAGCTCGATCTTGCTGCGCTCGATCTCCTTGGTGAGGGACAGAAAGGCCCGGTACCGCTCCCGGTCGGATGGGTCTCCCCCGGCGAGGAAAAAGTTGTCGGGCGGAGGGATTCCCCTCTGCACAAATTCTTTGTGGAAGCGGCCGAGCCAGTAGGTCATTTCCTCGATCCAGGTTTCGTCCCGGTGGACCCTGAGGATCAGCGATCCGTTCGTGGCCGTCTGACGGACCATGACGGCGGAGGTGCAGTCACTGCCGATGCACAGCATCTCCATCATCAGCTGGGGTATGTATTGGCACATGACGGAGGACCCCGTCTTGCTGCCCTTGTCGTTGTTATCGTTGTTGCTGTAGGTCAGGCTCTGCTGCGACAACCGAAAGGCGCTTCCGTTCTTGTTGCGGGGTGAGTTGGGCACAAAGGGGCAGTGGTTCTTTACCTCGACAGCTTCGACCCTTCCATCGGAGTGGCACAGAACGGCGTCCGGGGTCGCCCCCAGGAGCAGCCCGCTCGCCGAAGCCGTCCGGTTGAATTCCAAGCCCGCGCCGCACATTCCGATTTCTTTCATGACGACCCCCTTGTCGCACTTCCAAAAGTAGTTGAGGGCCGTCAGGAGCGATGTCGCCTCCTGTACGTTTCCCCAGACCATTCGTATCGACCACCGCGTGGCGGCAAACTTCCTGGCGAGTTGTTTCCGGATCTTGAGATCATGCTCCGTGAACTGCACCATGTACTTGGCGGCGAAGGGAAAGTTGGCGGGCTGGGTCCAGTACACGGGTTCATCTCCGCTATTATCGCTGTCGCTCTCGTCCACGACGAAACCTTCGCCGTCGTTGTCGCTGGCGGCACCATCGCAGAGCTTCCGATTCATTTCCTCCAGCGTCGTCATCGCCACCGGTTTCCTCAACCGGTGGTAGGCTCCCTGCCCACCCCTCCTCAGCCCCCTGGGAACACCCAGGAATTCCCCCGCCTCGGGTTCCAGAAAGCCCAGAGCCGCCACCGCCTGGGAGGTGGTCATCCGGCCCTCGTGCAGGACGTCCCATTGCCAGGACTCCTGCCGGAAGTTCCGGACGTCCTCCATGCAGCCAAGGCGCAGTATGCGCTCGGGCTCCGGCAGCGGAACGAACCGCGGGTGCCTCCGGACGTGCTCGAGGGGGATGTGCCGCCACAGAACGTCGGGGAGATTTCCGCGGCTCGGTCGTTTCCGCCTTCCGGCCTTTGAGCGGCTTTTGCGTGGTGTTTGCTGTTGAGTTTGTTGTTTCTGTTGTTGTGGAAGCTTGGTTCCGGCTTCTTGTTGGTCCTGTTTTGGTGTGGTGGGCTTTGGATTGGATTTCGGTTTCGGTTTCGGTTTCGATTTGGATTTTGACTTCGATTTCTTGCCCCTGGCTGCCTGGGAGGGTATCGGGCCGGTTCCGGCCGTGGATCCAATCGCAGGGTTCGCGGTTGCGGCTCCTGCCGTTGTGGCTGCGGTTGTGGCTGCGTTGTGTGTGGGGTTCTGCTTCCTAGGCCTGCCGGCGGCCTGCGAGGGCACAAGTGCCGGCCCGATGGGGCTTCCGCTGTTGCTGCTTCTGCTTCCGGCGCCACTGGCTCGCAGCGAGGCATCTCCCGGTGGCGGCGTGACCATCGCGGCAATATCAACGGCCATCGCCAAAAGGAGGATCGATGCCGTTACGATCCAGTGCTGAGGCACACTCCACCGGCTGACGGAATGCGGGTGCCTTCTGCTGCTGCTGCTGCTGCTGCTGCTGCTGCTCCCTCTCAAGCAACTGCGGTTGCGGTTGCGCTGGTACGTGGTCCCCGAGCGGTCTTCCGGAAGGACTCTTCCCATCCTGTGGACGGTTCCGAGAATACTATGGCGCCAGTCACGGGGTGTTGCGGAAGAGGAGGATCGCAAAACGCAACATTCTCGCCTGACTGTGCTGGTGAAGCGGAAGCGGGTACAAGTAGATCGGAACGATGTTTTGTGGAGAACCTTGACTCGTGCACTCCTTACTGCACCGTACGTGCGAGTCGTATGAGCACGCACAAGTGCGTTCACTTTTCACGTGGACGTACAAGTTCTGTACTCTAAAGCATAATACCGGTACGTACGTACGTACCATAGTCGCGCGTCGTCAGAGTGGTAGAACGTAAACCCGCATTTGTCGCTTTGTAAGGCAATTGAGCTGAAATAGTCTTAAGTTCGATCGGAACCCATGTTTTCTAGTAGGGGAGGAATTCAAAAAGGGGGGATGCACAAGTGGTTTCTGAAAATGTAACAAAGGTACAGCTTAGAAAGTAATATACCCCAGTTTGTATCAAATCAAGAAACAGATCATTTACAACTAAGTTGGAAGAAGAGTTGAGGTCATATATTCTTTCACCAAAATCTTAGTACATGACTTTGATACAGGTAAATGGAAAGGATGATGTTCCCTATCTGGGTGTAGTAGTACTATACAGAGAATGCAATACTTCATTGAACTCTATGAAGGGCCCAAAAAGATCTGATGGCAAACCACCACCTTGTGCAATTGCAAATGAATTACTAAAAGGTTATTGACTGCATGTAGTACTGAAACAGTTGTTGAACAAAGAAGTAGTAGAATTGGTTCTTAGTATTTCAAAAGAAAAGAGTTAATAAACACTTGTTTTCTTACACAACAGGTGCCCACAAAAGTATTCAGGGTTATCATACTCTCTTTGATAGTGATGTTTCACAGACCAATAGAGTTATGAACTACTATAAGAACTACTTTTCATCAAAGCTGAAGGGTGAAGACAAAGAACAATTATACAAAGACCAAATTGAATCTGATGACCAAACTGAATCTCAGACTACTAGTCTTCCACAAACTGACCAATGAAAGAAAATAATATTCTCTACAAGGACAACAATAGTATTGATGACAGTAGAGTCAGTGTACCTGTCCTAATCACACTCTGATTTGAAAGAGTTCAAACAGCACACTCAAGGATTATGAAGACGACAATTTATTGAAATCTTTTGTACTAAATTTTCCTTTTGAAAATGAGAATAGAGATATTAATGGCCTCTGGTGGAGAAATGGTACAAAATCTGATACTCATTTTGCACTGCACTAAGAAGCTACACCCACCTTTCACAGACTGGAGTTTGTTACTATACTACTACACAATATTTTTGAATGGAAAAGAATGCTTACTTCAGCCACCACACAAGTTCCTGCAGATCAAAAAGTTGATATTGCGCAGTTAACAGGTGATGTATTGGATTGTGCTCTTGATAGACTTCTTGTACATAACCATCAACAAGGAGGTACATTGTCAGAAGAAAGCCCTACAGTTACTATGTTTCTTAGGAACAAGATCCAGGCAGTCACTTCAAGTATGGGTCATACTAGTGCAAGTGCAAAGATAGCTAGTAAGGGGGAAATGCCTTCAATGCTATTGGCACATGGTCTTCCAAGTGTCATGTTCACTATTTCTCCTGAAGATCTTTACAACTATGATATGGTGGGTCATGGTGGCATCAGCATCTAATGAGATTGATCCACCTGTTCCAAAGATAACTGATGATAATGCAAATTTAAATGATTTTGTGATTGATTGTGCAAACACATGACTTCTGCATCCTACCTGGCCTCTGCTGTGCAAGTAATTAGAATAACAATTTCAGATCTTCTGGGATGGAAGCCATCCCAAAAAACTACAGCATCAAAATCTACATTTGGGACATTAGTAGATGCATGGTGGGCTTACTGTGTTGAACAAGAAGGACAAAAAACATTGCATGTACATTTCCTGCTCTGGGTTACAAATTGGAATATTATTTGGGATGGGATGAATGAGTAACCCATTGAGAGGCAAAAGATTATCAAACATTTTTAAGCAAGATAAAAAATTTATCATGTCAACAAAAATGTATGCAATTATTGACTCCTCTATCTCTGCAAGTAAATGCACAAACTGCCAATCAACCATGATAGCATGCAGCAATCGCTGGTGGTAATACAGGAAAATCAAAATCAATTCATTCTGTGCAAAATTGTCAAATGCTTTGTGCAGAATTGGGAGTTACCTTTTCCAACAGAATGCTTCCTGTCACAGGCATGACTGGAACAGCAGCAGCTAAGATCAATCAGGAAACAACACCATGTAACGTTTGCTGTCTAAATTGTGACAGATCTAGCATTACATGAGACTTTTCTTCTCATTGTTCTTGATGAGATATCATTTGCTAGCATCAAACAGTTGGAAACATTGAACAAGTATCTCAACTTATTCTTATGTGATAAGCCATCATACTATAACATAGTATGTTGATCTACATAATTTCTTTCCAGGTAATTTCAATCAACTCAAACCAGTAGTAGTAGGAGACTCGTCACTCTTGATGAAAAAGGAATTCCATCTCTGGAGAGAAAAACTCACACATTTCTTGAAGTTGAACAAACCGCCGTTTTAACAATGATGAAATCTAGGGGAGACTTCTTGATGATTTAAGAACAACAAATGGCTTGAAAGAAGAGCATGATGTTCAAATGATCAATTTAAGAATTGTAAAACCCTGGGACAAACTCCAAGAAGATATTGCTTATGCAATAGTATACAGCAACAGAGACAAATGTGCAATCATTGATGGCATATTTTCTGAGAAACTTTAAACATTACATTCAAAGAATATAAATTGTAGGTTGCTGTCACCACATAATTGTAATCTCAAAGCTTCAAATCTAAAAACTGCAAATAGTAGGCAGAAAAAGAAAATACAGAGATTACTGACTGCTGTATCAGATGATGATATTGTTGAAGGTGGAACAAAATCTTCCAAAAGGATTACAGATATCAAGATATCATGTTAAAGAAAATCGAGCCATATGTACATTCAAGTCAGCAAAACTACTAAAAGTGGGTACCAGGATTGTGAAATTATCAACATTGATGGATATTTTGTTCAATGTGTGGTGGATACTTACAAGATTAAATGGATAGAGCTAGTCCTTGAAGAAGGAAGCTAAAAACGTGATCAAGTTCACTTCAAAAAGCTCTCCAGCAAAGGGCAAATTTTGGTGCTGTCAAAATTTCAAATTGAACTCAAACAAGTCACAAGGGAATAAACATTACTGAATTCCCAATTGACATTGCCAATGCAAGAACTGTTCACAAATTACAGGGAAGAGTTTTGGAAAATTTGTTGATTTTCTTTCACAAGCAATCAAAGTTATGTTGTGCTTTCAAGAAGAAGACAAGTTAGAAATTCCACCAGTGGTTTGTTTGTGAGAACACCTCTTCTCTTCTTTGCAGAAAACAACACTGCCAACAATATCAAACATAGTTGTAGACAAAAAGCAATGAATTTCATTCCTATTTTAGAAACAACACACAGCCACAGGGGTTTTGTTAATTCACTTCTAAATCCTTTTTATTTTCCCACCTTTGCACTCCCTTGGTTTTTGCACTGTATGAAGTACTTGTGTAAGCCAGCCAATTTCTAGTAACTGTGGCGTTGCATGGTCCGCCTGAGTACCATAAATGTAACCAGAATTTTGTACCTGTTGAGGTCTGTGTTATTATCATGGGAGGAGTTTTTGTAGTACTGTGGGTTCTTGAGCTATTTTTGTACTGTGGGTTTGAGAGCTTTTGCTCAAGAACCCACAGTACAAAAATGCCTCCTATGATAATAACAGGGACCTCAACAGGTACAAAATTCTGGTTACATTTATGGTTGAGGTAACTGCAAGTACTATCTTGTTCAACACCAACAAGCTCAAGAGCAGAGTCTTCTCTCACCATGGTACCTTGTTGCTGCAATAGTACTTCAAGAATGAGGGCAAGGCTGTCTGTTAGTTTGGTGGGCAAGTAGTTTGATAGGTTCCAGTCTTCGTTGTCTTGTGTCTGTCTGTTGCTCACAACACTCTCATAAGTGTGCCTGTTGAGGTGCATGCACCTGGTTAGAAGCGCACGCGAGCGCACTGTGCACTTTTTTTGTAACCATACCCACTTTTTTTTGTAACCACACTTCTAGTAGTATTGTGGAGAAAAGATGGGTCTCTCTTTAGGGAAGGGTTTGGTTTCAAGTCCTGCTTACAAAAACTCAATCCACGCGCTTATAACCAGCTTGAGGTGTGTGTGCTTAAGCAAAAAATTAATGGTGTTTGTTAGTGTAAGTGTAATTTCGATGCTACTCAACGGTTACAATACTAAGTAGTTCCGATAGTTTACATAAATCGTGGACGAAACAATATAGTTCTAGATCAGTTCAAATATTCAAGCTTCTAGTAGTAGAATTTTCGTATTACAGGCTTGACCCGTTTCAATAGCTGCGATTCCGGACGGCCACGCCCCTCGAGACGAACCCGTTCCAGTCTAGCCGCATCCCGAGGTTGGCCACCGTTCCGGAACCGGCGCGGCTGTTGCGGAGCTGCACCACAAATGCCGACAAATCGGTGCTGAAGACCTCATCGAACCTGCGGACCATCTTCTTGTACGAGTCGCTGCAGATCTCCCTGCCGACCCGCCTAGTCTGCCGCTGCAGGAGGATAGCCCGTTCTTCCTTCACCGACACCAGGGCCCGCCGGAGCTTGTTCTGGTCGCGGGCCACCGGCTGAAACGACCGCCGCTCGTTCAGGTTTCGCTGGACTGCATCGCGCTTTTCGATTGCGGTGTTGAACGAGTCATCGTGCTGGAACAGCGCGGGAGGTTTGGAGACAAAAGTAAAGTAAACAAATCAAAGAAAACAAGGGTGCTGTTGAGAATCACGCGAGACACAACAGTCCAGCTAACGACGCCGTCATCGATTCATTCTAAAACTTTACTTACTATCTTCGTACTGTCAATAAATCGTTTCATCTGGTCCGAAAAAAGCAGGCACGTATTCAGCAGCTTTATCAAGGTCTTGATGAGAGGTGGGTTCTGGAGAAGACACGCTTGGATTGTTTTGTGCAGAAACCCGTCGTGAATCTTCAGCAAGTCGTCTACCGTTTGCTGCGTCTGACCCGGCGTGCTGTCTTCGGAGGCGTCGATTGCGGAAAGCATTTCGAGCCAATTGCTCTCTACTACCTCGAAGGTCATGTAGTTCATTAGGTTCTGCACGAAGTGCAGCATCCGCTGGCGCAGCAGGAAGGTAGGCCCGAGCAGGCCACGCAGCGCGTCGAGCTTTTTCAGCACCTGGTGGTCGCACCACACGGCGACCATGCGCCGTTCAACGTGCTTTGCAAAAAATAAATGTCGGAAGAGCATCTTGTAGCTCTCCATCGAGGTGGGAGAGATGATCAGCGAGATTGGAAAGGGCACACGGGGAAATTCGATTTCAAAGTAATCGAATCCCGCCATGCCCTGCTTGGTAGAACTATACATTCGTTTCGATGGAGTGTTGTGCCCTAGGTCTTCGATTCCTCCATAGATGGAGTCCAAGTACGATACAAGACTATGTTTGGCCAGTCTGCATCGCAAACCGTTTGGGGAAAATTGGCGCGAGTTCTTGGAGCGGAACGAATTGCTCGAGTCAAAATCGTCGTTCTTCTGTGATTCGGTGGCTTGAACCGAAATTCCGAGAAAGTGCTGCACGCGCCCGATGGATACATTTTCGAACGGCTTTGCCAGTTCCTCCTCTGCGGCTTCGAGGAAATTCACCAAGAAATCACCCTGATCCAACAGAAAATATCGCTTCATGACTTGTAGCGATTCTCTCAAATTGTATTCGTGCTTGAGAATATTCATCAGGTTCCCTGAGGCAGACTTGTACATGGAGTCGATGTAACTCGAAATTTGTGATGAATCTGACTGGAACTGAAGTTTTTTCAGCTCCAGTGGCCCGGATTGCGTCTCAACTGAATTCATGGTATCTACGGTGCAAGCTTGCACTGCATTCCAATATTTTCCTGTGACCAAAATCATGTTTTTATACTTTTGGTTCCGAACAATATCACCCACTACGTGTTCCTCATTTATAGCAAAAAGCGCTGACCACGTGTCCCCATCCAGCGAGGCGTTGTCTTTCTCTTCGGAAGTTTTCTCGATCATAAATTCATCGTACGGATCCACAAGCCTGCCCGACTGAAGCCAGATCGATAGCATTTCCGCGTAGGGCGCGGAGGCTCGATCCAACAGAGTTCCGAACAAATCTTTTGCCACTGTGTCGCCCATGTAAACTCTCTTTTCCAGTGAACGAAGAGCATTGATCAGGGCCCCTCCCTTTTTGCCGAATACTACTTCCGTTGTGTGTTTCAGAATGGACATTGAGTGTAGAAGGGGTGTGATCTCGAAGTGTATATTCTTCATTGTGAAGGCTCCACTGGACGGAGGTTTCCTAATTTTCTGGTCGAGTTGGGCAACGAACGAAACAAATTGTTGTAGGAATGTATCGAGGCCTTCGCAGAAAGCTTGCATCACTCTGCCGTATTCGTATCCGGGATAGTGCGAGCCAACAAAATTCTGTACACATATATAGGAGGTGGAAAGTGGCAGAATCTTATCCACAAGATTTCGAAGACTCAAATCGAACGTCACGTCCGAGCTGTCAAAAAGTTGGAACGAACCAAGATTGCCATGCAATGAACATCCTTCAGATCCTTTCAATCGAATGTACAAACCCTCTAGACCAAGAAACGATCCAATAATCTCGTCAACTAGAATGTTTTCTTTCGCATCCGATGATAAATTGCTCTTGACACTGATGTTTTCTTTTTGGTTCCGCAGTGGTTTCGATAAATATGACCCGTTCAAGAACAGGCGTTCCCCCATTCCTTTCGGCACGGCCCAGCTAGGGCAAGGTGGAATAAAGCTTTTCAATAGCTGAAAGGTCTCCCGCACAGATGGTTCGAGTTTGTCGTGGCGTCCCAAACTTCCCAACAAACTCGGATCACCAGAAAATGGGGTCGTGTTTGGATCATAGGAATCAGTTCGCAGCACTGGCACCCCGTTTCGTATCGAGAGCAAGCCCCCATTTGAGCAATTCATGAGCAAAATGGAGCTACCACTCCTTACTGGTATAACCATGCCCGCATCCTGACTTGTCGATTTCCCGGCGACTGCAGCTTTCCCAACCAACAGCTCGGTGCCTGCTTTTGCGGAACGAATGATCCAAAGATCGGATTCTTCGCTGCCGTCCCCAAAAAATCCAATCTCGTCCATTGCATTGGTATCGTTGCATCTCTTTCGCACACCGAGAGCGCGATGTTGTTGCGCGCCAGATAACTCTATGTACACTACATCACCCTCCATTAACGGAGAAACACCATCGTCTTCTACTCTGAAGATTCTCAGCGATTCTGCGTTGTTTCCGAGGCATGGACCATTGAATTCAGCAAGGATGCCGTCGTTGCCCATCTGTAATGTTGCAGATAAGCTACAAGATTGCAGCATAACGGAATCTCCAGAGTGCAGGCAAGCTACGTCAACATCCTGCCCTTCTCTATTGCCTCGAGGGAATTTTCGATAGGGCCGGTTTCGACCCTCCCGCTGCTTGATTGGATCTACGTGTATTTCGTCCGATGGTTCTGTGTGATTGGTGTCATTGCTTTCTAATCTTTGTGCAGGATTTGCGTTAAAATTTGGTCGGGCAGCGGAACCTTCCAGCATCTCAGGAAGGGGTGCGAGTGAGATTGCGGAGGAACGATAGAGCTGGATTTGGTTGCCGCTGCCGCCATATCGATTGGGAGAAATAGGCTGCCGATGGGGCAAGCCTGCATTCGTTTGGCGATCGGTTTCGTAGCGAYTGGRAGAAATAGGCTGCCGATGGGGCGMGCCTGCATTCGTTTGGCGATCGGYTTCGTAGCGAYTGGRAGAAAKAGGCTGYCGATSGGGCGCGCCTGCATTYGTTTGGCGATCGGCTTCGTAGCGATTGGGAGAAAGAGGCTGGCGATCGGGCAGGCCTGTATTCGTTCGGCGATCGGTGTCGTCATGATGACCATTGCCACCCGCGGGTGGATCGAACCGAGTGCGCAGTGAGGGTGTCTCCGAATGGGGCGAACGGGTGGCTCTGGCTGCGTTCAAATTCTCCCCGCTCATGGAAAAGCGCGACTCCATGACAAGATCCCGCAGATCGCCGTGTTGCTCCTCCTGCTGCCGCCACGCCGACAAAGTCGTGCCTGGCAACTCGGAGTGCGAATGCCCCACGGAATCTTCTGGCAGCTCCTCTGCTGGTTGCGGAGAGCAGCTCTGGATCGGTTCGGTGGCCGTCCGCACCGCGTGCGATCGGGGGGCAACCCCGCGCCTGGTGATTTCCGAGATGTACGGCGTGCGCGGCTCGTACGGATCCCGGCCCGGCTTTGCCTCCCGCCGCTTCGCGGTGCCCGGTTGGGTTGGATTCCGCCTGGGGGATCCCCCGCTGTCTTTTTCGGCGCGGAACCGTCGCGGGGAAGGCCTCTTCTCGGGCGATATCGTTCGCCTGGGCGAGTGGCTCCGCCTGGGCAGGACGAACCCGCTCGGGTTCTGGATGGATTGCTGCAGCGATGGTATCATGGACGTCAGTGCTTCCGCGGCATCGCTGGCCGCGGCAGCAGCGGTTTCGCCGACCATCATGAGTGCCTCGGAAACGGCCGCCCGGGTGTCTTCGATGGCGGCCTGCGGGCTAGTTGGAAACATCATGGAATACGGGTCGTCCATGATGCAGCCGCTGCGATTTGTCGTTTTCGTTCGGTGGTGCGGTGGCGTCGTCGACATCACGGAAGAATCGTGATCATCTTTCTCGCTACTGCTTCGACGTACAAGGTGGTCGCGGTCGATGAAGACTTTGTTGTTGTGGTCATTGGACGACAGTGTTAGAACATGGGACATTCCAAACGAGGGCAGCTGCAATTCTTTGTTGTTGTCGTTGTTGTTGTAGTTGTTGTTGTTGTTGTTTGCCGACGGCGACGACTGGGATGCCGACACTACGTCGTGGCGCAGCGTGTCATTTGGAGACGCAATGAAAGATTTTGTGCTCAGGTTCCGTCGATCCCTTACTTTCGGTTGCGGCGATGTTCTTTCGATGTATCCAAAGCTGGAGATGCGCTCGAATTTTTCGGGGCTCTCGTACTGTTCTTGTTCGTCGGTGTCTTCTTGTTTCTTTTCGTGTTTGTAATGGATCGTTTGCGACCGAGCCGATGGGCTAATGTCGGTGCTAGCAACGATCCCATCCTGTGAGACGGTCTCTGTGTAGTGCTCTCCCTGCCCAACGGAAGAGTTCGCCGAAACATCGGAATCGACCGCGGGGTGCTGTTTTCGAGCTTGTGGTGGTTCCTGTGGGGGCTGCAACCTGCTCAGGGAGGCCCGAATCAACAAAGAGGATTCTTCGGACACAATCCTGCTGCGTTCCATGACGCTTTCGTGGTTTCTTCTCGATGCTTCCCTCGACCCGCGGTTGCCATCGCTGCCGCCGATCGTGTTTGTTGCCGTTGCGGCGGTGTACCCCGTTGCTGCCTTCGCTTTCCCCGCCGTCGGTTCGTCGCCCGGGCGGTGGCGGAGGACATCCGACGAAACAGAAGCAGAAGCCGGTTTCGGTATCATCGTCGGCGGCGGTGGATTTCTGGCACCGTCGTTCCAGCTGCTCACCTCGTCCCAGGGAGTCAGGCTCTGGCTGGTGTTGCTCCGCTTTATTGGTTGCCGCTGGGAGGACGCGTAGCTCTCTATCGTAGTCGCCGTCGGTTTCGTCATCGGTTTCGGCATCGTCTTGGGAGGTGGAGGTTTCGGTCTCTTTGGTATGCCTTTGAGGTCCCTGTGTGCCTTATTGTTTGATCGGGCCGTCCTGGCTTGGTTGCTGCCGGCACTCGGCGAGGGTACCGTTGCCGCGGTCGCGGTAGCCGCCCGGCGCTGCTGCAACTGCTGCTGCTGCTGTTTTCCTCCGGTTGCCGCCGCAGCGCTCGCGCCCTCGCTTGGTTGCTTTTCTCCGGGGATGGCCCTGGGTTCCAGAGCCGGAGCGGAAGCCGCTGCGGACGAGGGCTTGCGAAGCGACTGGGCCGCTCGCTGTCTCCTCCTTGCCAGGGCAGCACGGGCCGCGGGGGTGTCCTTTCGTTGCACCATTGTTTTCGTTCTTGTGCAGTCTCCTGCTGTTGCTGCTCGTGTGCTGTCAACCACCACGCAGCGAACAGAACCCTCCCACCGCATGATCGTTTGCGTTCCGAGCGCTTGGAAGCGAAGAGTAGTACGCGTACTTGTAGTACGGTACGTACGTACGCTACGGTACCCTACTACCGTTCAGTATGTGTGAGTGGTACGGGTACGATATGATACGATATGTACGGCAGGCGAGGGACGAGTACTCGTACTTACTGTGCGGGTTCGTAGCTGCAACACTTTCGCTCTCGTTGTTGGATTTATTTGTTGTCAAGGTTTTTGAAAAATTCAAAATTCGTATCGTCATTTTTTGTGGAATTTTTTTCGACTAAATACTTTTTCGATGCACTACACGGTTCGGACGGATTACAAGCAAAAAGGCATTCTAGTACCTGCAAATGGTAAAAATAGAACCAACTTTAGGTTTGAGATTCTAGTAGTCAGTCTCCAAATATTCATACATGTCAATCTTGCGTGAAGTCTGTCTATCGTACAGTACTCAATGAACCATTTGGCAGTTTGTTGTTTGTAAGTGAACAGGAGATTTTTGACGTTCTCTTAGCTGGGCCTTTCACTTGTTCTGTTCTTGTGGTTACTTTTGCTCCCAAGACGAGTCCCATGCAGAAGGAGGACCAAATAGCCCCACAAATCATCTCGGGGCTAGATCATTGTTTGTTTCTCAAACAAACTCAGCTGCACACTCGACAAAAAGGCGGGCAAACTGTGAAATTTTGTCATGTATTCATAGGAGGGACTCTTTGTCAACATTTTAGCGTGCTCGGTATTCAGCAGATCCAACGAAGTCACCTCCTTCCCTTCTGGCCATTGAAACACTAGGTAATCTCTTTCCCGTTCTGCAAACATAGATCGAACCTTAAATGTGTAGCGGTCGTTGTCGGGAATCATTTCCACCTTTAAAAAATCGAAACAATAGAATCTTTGGTGTTAGGCTTTCGATGAGTCGGAAAACATCTTATTCTGTCTCTGTATCGCAGCAATACTCCCACCGTGCTTACCCTATATCCCGTCATCAGGTATACTCCCTCCCTGTACCTGGAAATTTGTTCCTTGAACGATTGTTTCAATCGCTGATGCAACTTGTTTGGATCTACATCCGATGCAAAGGCGCTCTTGGTCTTCTTGTTGGTTTCAGCGCTCGAAAGAAGCTCGATTTGTTTCTTGAGAACTCCAATCTCTTCCTTCAGCGCCATGGTCAGTGGATTAGCTCCCATGTGCAGAACGCGGGTGCGTTCGGGGTTGAAGGATCCTTTTCCGGCAAGGATCTCTGCTCTGTTGGCCCGCTCTTCGGCTTTTTCTGCCTTTGCCCGCTCGGCGTAGAGAGCGTCCCGGAGTTTCCCAAACTTTTCAAGGACGGTAGCATGCTTGTTTTGCAGTTCTTTCTTCTCCGCCATCGAAGTTTTGAGGTCACCTCGCAACTCATTGGTTGCCTCCTTGAGGACGGCGTTTTCCTGGTCGGCCGCTTCCAGGGACGCCTCTAGGGCACGGACATTCGCGGGATGGCTGTTTCCCCCGGAATTGGTTCCAACGCTTCCTCCCTGACTTGCCTTCAGCGGCAGTTCATCAAAGGTTTTCACGATGGAACGGAGGCTTTCCACCTCTCGCTTGTAAACACCTTCCTGACTGCGAAGGACCTTCATGTCTTTTTGGTAGAGTTGCTGGCGCTTTTCCTGCTCCAGGCGTTGCTCTTCCCAGGCGGCCTCTTTCCGCCCAAAGCTCGACTTTTCCGCCTGCAGGATTTGGATCGCTTCGTTGGCCTTCTCGAGCTCTTTCTTCAGCTCGGATTCGTGTTTTTCCGATGCGCTGGCCCTCGTCTTTGCGTCGTTGAGGTGTTTCTGCACGACCGCAATGTCGGGGTCCCGGCTCCCCTTCGCTGCTCCCGGAGCGAACACTCGAACCATTTCCACGCCCAGAGACTGCCAGTGCCGAAGTTGTTCCGAGGTGGATTCTTCCGCCTTCACAGCCCGTTGCAGCTCCTGTTCGAGTTGTTCGATGCGCTTGCCGGCGACACGGGCCTGTTCCTTTTCCTGGAGGAACTGCTTTGTTTTTCGCTGCGCATCTTCCGCGATCCGCTTGTACTGCCGGTTCTTGCGCTCGGTTTCGGCCAATCGGATCCGCACCCGATTCAGCTCCCTCAGTGCCTTGGGCCGCGCCTCGGATATCAAGCCCTCCGTTTCTTCTCCCCCGGGCTGCATCCGGGACTGCCTGTCCACCGATTGCTGTTCCTCAAGGAGTTCTTTCATGTCGCACCTCAGCTGATCGATGGTTCCCCGGAGTTGTTCGTTTTCCGCCTCCTTCTCCTCTAGCCCTTCCTTGAGCATGTCCACACGGGGATCTCCGTCCGATCCCTTCCTCACGCCGACAAATCGTTCTTCMTCGAGTTCCTCCTGGACCTCCCGCAGCTCCGCCTTTGTTCTCGCCATGGCCCTCTTGAGCTGGTCCATGTGGCGTTCGTTTTCTTCCCGCATTTCCTCCATCAGCGCCTTGCAGTCCTTGGCCTCTTCCATGGCAAAATCGCACCGCTTTTCCAGTCGTTGCTTGATTTGAACAAAGCGCTTGGAATCCAGGGCGCGGAGGGATTGCTCGTGCTCCAGCTCGGCCTGGAGGGTCTCCAGCTCGCACGATAGGACGTCTCTCCGGGCCCGGCGTGTGGGCGGTTCGTTGTCTTGTTCGAGAATGAGGGCCGAAGCCGGAGAGGACGAGGAGAGCGCCGGGCGTTTCCGCGTGCCCCGTCCGCTCATTGACAAGGCACCACCGCTGCTCATCGTGACCGGATGTGGTTGCGGGTTATTTTTGTCCCGACAGCGGGTAGGCCCTAGAATGTGTTTGTTGTTATGGATGTGGCGCCTTTTTGGTCTCTTCTGAAAATGGCTTTAGCGGTACGAGCGCCGTGGGATTCGTCTGATTGAAGGCCAAGATCACAAGATGCGAAGAACTGCTGGATCCCATGTAGAGCATACCAGTAGAGCTGGAGATGGCGTTGTATTGATTGAGTTTGTGATGAGTTTTGGAAAAGATCATTACGCATCGATTGATGCTTCGTCGTGATCTCGAAGGTATTCAAAAATGTTGTCTTTTTCGTTGTTTGCCGTGGTGAACGCCTCGTAATGTACGACCTCGTAGAAGTACCGTACAGTACGTACTCCTACTCTTCTTCGTACGAAGGAGTTCGTACGAAGTAGAATAATAGTACTGAACCTGATTTACTACGCGTAGTACCATACCTATCTGAACTCTACATTAACGGTACTGCATTGTTATCCCTAACTCTAAGAAAATACCAACTTCGAAACAAAATCCCCTTTTCGTGCGTTTTGAAGAGATGTGGGACGCAAGGCACAGTCACAAAAATGCAAAATGAGGTACGGCACGTATGTACAATACGGTAGGATATTCAAATTTTAGGTCACACGAGAAGCGACTTCGCTGCGACAAGTTTACTTCTCGAGATTTGCACTTGTACTGTATCTCTATGTTGACCTATTGGAAAGAGATATAGTTGCTGTAGTACGCGATGAACTGTTTGGCAACCACCAGAAGGTACTGGATCCTGTTCTATGTGCTTTTGCAGGCGACTGTTGTGGCTTCTGGTCCCTCGGTTGAAACGGTTTCGGCAACGCTGGACGGAGCAAAAAAGTTGTTGGACGAGGCAGAGGGCGCTGGTTCGAACATGTCGGCGGCGTCTATGAAAGCCATGAATCAAAAGATGGCGAAACTGATGAAAAACTTCAGCCGTCTCGAATCTACGATGAAAGAAGTTGCAAAGAAAGAAGCGGAAATAAACACCCTTTTGCAAAGGGCGAATGCACTTCAAATGAAAAGTCTTGTCGAGCGTTTGCAAGAAACGTTGGAAAGAGAAAGAAAGCTCAGGGCCCTCAAAAAAGAAAAAAAGAAGCAAGAAGAGTTGTTTGACGATAAAGGATCCAAAAAGATAAGTCCAGTAGCCAATGTTGATGCAGATATTGTGGTGGAAATTACATCGGATATTCTGGAGAAACGACTTGACACTGATGCCATTGTCAATGAGAGTGAAATCGAGATGAGAAAGTGGGTACTGACAGTAATGAAAGAAGAGCTGGATGTGTTTGAAAAAAACATTCTCAGCAAGAATCCACAAGTCAATATATCTAAAGAGGATAGTGGTAATGACAAAACAAACGAGTGTCCTTCAATTAACACGATTATTACAAAGATTCAACAAGCTCTGAACAATAACGCTCAAGACGGCATCGGCAAGGTCGACCATGCGCAAGGGGGCTCTGTTGTTCATTGGCTGACCTCCGACACATATTCACCACCGCCGACTCCATCTCAAACCCTGGGATCTGTTTGGTGGAGCCAATTCATCCCTCAAGATTGGGAAAGACTCTTTCCCGCTGGTTGGGAAAAAACTCAAGCTACTATTCCCTCCTATATTTATCACAGTCTGGTACGTTGAACGACAATTTGATTTCGCCTTTGCGTAACGTAATTGACAGCAGGTATAGCATTGAAAACTACTTTGCTGAAATTTTCTCTTTTTTTGGTTTGCTAGGGTTTTTTGAGCGGGGACGTGGCTCCACCCGAAGCTATCTTACAGAAAAATACCCTACCAGGATCCTGCTGGCCGATGAAAGGGTCCAGTGGGCAAGTGGTAGTGAAGCTCCCATATCCTGTTGTTATTGAATCTGTATCTATCGATCATGTTTCTGAAGAAATCGTCCCGGAAGGCAAACGCAACACAGTGCCGACGCGTATGAAGATCGTGGGATATCCCCCGTGCGATGAATTGGACGACGTGTGCGAAACAGTTGGATTCGATCTTGATGATCCCGTTTCAATTGCTGACATAAATTATGATTTAGAAGGCCGAAGTGTACAAACTTTCGAGAGCTATTACACCAAGGCAATAGAAAACCTTCCGAAAGAACCTGAACCCACTCTCGGCGAGAAAGACGAAGAATCCGGATCTTGTTCTGTAAAAACATCCTGTAGTGCACCACCAAGGATAAGCGTAGCAGCGGTCGAAGTCAACGTGTTGGAGAATGGAGGAAATGAAGATTTTACTTGCCTGTATCGCTTGCGAGTTCACGGAGAACCCAAGTACAGTTGACCAATTCTTTGGTCGTTCAAAATTGATGTAATCTGGCAAGAGATTCTTCTTGTCTGGTAATTTAAGAACAAATGTGTTAAAATAACAAGGAGTGTCAAGCCAAGTTCCAGAGGATACTGCAAAGAGAATCCATCACTTGTTTTCCCTCTAACCCCAGACCAGTTCATCTGATGTCATTCTATTTCCCCCTAACCCTGAAGCAATCATGAATAATGCCACCAACAATTCTTTGTCTTATTTCATGTCAGAACCAATCTAAATACCAGTACTAGAAAATTGACTTTAAATCAGGAATTCTGTATGTTTAAAGTCACTACAGTCAGTTGATGGTAGCTCTTTTTTATTTTATCAAGGAGTGTAAGTTATACCTGTTGTGTTATTCAAGTGCCAAAATGTCCCTTCTATAATCACTTTGTAGTGGTAGATTTATCGTCACTTTATAGTTGATATATTTCTACGTTGATTGTTGTAGTTGTTCTGTGTTTTTCTTTTGGTTATTTTTCTGGGATACCATGGTTGTAAGAGAGGCCTTTTGTGGGGTTGGGCTGTCCAAATTTGTCTTATGTCAGTAGCGGTGGCTGAATTTTGTTAACTGCTGGTCTTGTTGGTGCCAGTTTTTGTATTGTTTTAGGCCTTTTTTTGTTGCTGTCTGGTTTTTGGTTAGTTGCCACTCTTGTTGGTGCTGGTTTTTGTGTCGTTTTTTCAGTATTTTGTTGTCACTGTCTGTTTTTTCTTGTGTACTGGCATCCTGTAGTAAGGGTGTCACTTTGTGTTGTCAAGGGGTGTCAAGGTGATGGGGTTTGTTTGTTTGTTTGTTTGTTGTGGTCGCAGATTGTTTTTGGGTGGGGTCTGTCCATTGTTTGTTGATTTGGAAATGAATGTCTTTTTGGATATTGCAAATGTGGTCTCAATAAGGCAGGGTATCATATGTTTGTTGCAAGTTGCTGTACATTCTGTTTGGGGGTGAGTTGTTGCATTTTCACCGGATTCTTGTGGAGAATGACGATGTGGTGAGTTTCTTGCTGCTGTGGTGATGATTGTTGTGATGTACTGGGCTGGTGAATCTTTCCTCTTTCACATCATGTCTCATCCTACTGTGGCAGGTGGCTACGGTGCACTTGACTTCACTAACTTTAGTGCGCGGTAGCCAGTAACTTTGAAGAATTCTTACAGCCCTGGACTTACCGAGGAAACAAAAAGAAACTTGTTTTTAGTGTGGATTTGTGTAAACCCTGATATACCATTTTTTGCAAATAAATTAGTACCTTTACCAAAAATAGATTATTCATTTTTAACTTAAACATTCAGTCATTATTCTTGTGACAACAAGTCATTCTAGCTACTAGTAGCAAGAATAGCTTAGTTTTTGCACCGTGTAGTAGTAAGTTCTTTTTCTGCCACTGCCATTCAAGACACAACAGCAACAATGGCGGTGGCAACCAATCCTTCATTGAAATACTTTCAAGAAATAGACCAAGGCCCATTGAGGTCCAAGGGTACAAGTATCCCATTTGTGGGGTTGGCGCAAATTTACAAGGTAGCTATTTCTTTGTCTGGTTAGTGTCTTCCGTCTGTCCGTCGTTTCCAATACTCAAAAACTTCGTTCTTTATGATTCTCGATTTTCTTTTCATTTTCCCTTCCAGTTTGATCGAAGAGCTGACTTTTCCAACGAGACGAATCGTAACGCACACCTCTTTCACAAAAAAAGGTTTTAGGTTTTCATTACCATTGAAGCATGACCCACCTGCATTCAAATCAATAAACAGAATGTCCGGGGTTGCACCGACAGCCAAATATTATTTCCGATTGAGCGGGCATTTAKGACAATCAACAAGCCATGCAAAACGTAATTTTTCGACAACCAGGTCGGATTTTTTGTCACATCGAGGACGTCGAAGAACTAGAGCGGAAGTTTCGCCGGCATCGTCCTTTCCTTCTTGTTTTTATTCTCAATCGGTTACAAGCCGGGAGTTATCCGCATTATTGACACCACGAAACAGTGAACGATCCCCTTCAATTGCAACATCAAACAATGACAACGATGCTCCAGACGGTGGTGCCGACGGCCCGTCTCGTAATCAGGACAGCCGCCAAGAAAAAGCCCTTGAAAGATTCACCCATTTCGCTCTCAATCCAAAGATGGTGCCACTCGGGGCTATGCAAGAGGAAAACTGGTTAGATATTTCGGATGCAATAGATGGATGGCTTGGCAAAGGGGGAGGCTTTGGTGTCGATTCTGCGGAGCTACTCCTAGAACGGTTACTGAGTGAACATGCTGCTTCTTATTCGGGGGGGAAATATTTTCACAGCCCATCTTATTTGGAAAAATCAACCTCATTGGCTAGATTGCAGAGAGAGGTGTTGAATTCGTGGATCCAGGCTTTTCATCTATCGGGCGGAAGCTCGCAACTCGCATTATCTCGGGCCGAGCGAGCTATGTTCAGACTTTTAAAGTTAAAGGAGAGAGCCGACAAAAAGACACTGCATGTCCCTTTCCCAGTCGAACAATATATCGCAATTGTTGATGGATATCTTGAAGCTGATGTTCACCGACAGCGACGGCCAACGAAGGCAGGCAATTTGTTACGCACATTAATATCATACGACAATTTTGCAAAAGACCTAAAAGACGCGGACCATTTCATAGAAATCGGTCCACTACTTGAAAACTGCACTTCTCAACTGTTAGGCTCTGATCCAAGAAATTTGCTGGGTACTGAATTGGTAGAAAAAATGAAGGTCCTAAAAAAATCTGGAACTCTTCCTGATATTAAGATTCCCGACGTAACAAAACGGATACAAGTGAAGTCGTCCTTCCAACGGACACAAGATACAGTAACGTCGACAACAAAAGAAATGTCACCGTTCGAAATTGAGGTCACGGAGAATCGGCTACTTGAAATCTTAAACAGCGCAAACGAAGTGGAGAAAGATACAGTCGACGACCTTCTTCAGAGATTGCCGACGCTGAAGCCGAGAATCGAATTGATTGTCGCGATTCTTGGATATTATATTCGGATTAAAGACAGCGAAGCTTCGTCGTACTGGCTACAAGAATTAGAACCCTCATTTTTAGTGACTTCTTACGATCTTGTGGAGCGCGTTCTAAAATTGTGGTTGACCGAAGAAGGATCAGGCGCGCCATGGCGAGCCGATGAAGTTTTCAAGGCGGTAGCGCGGAAAATCCATCTTTACGACGATAAGTTTCTCATGAGCTCGATGAGTTTGAAGCTAATTGTGGAGAATTGGGCATCCAGCGAAGATCCTTCAGCGAGTAGAAAAATGATTGACTGGTACTCGCAATTGACCTCCCGACAGGTCAAACCAGATGAATCGACGCTGGTAATGATTTTGCAAGCCCTGCGAAGTACAAACACCGATAAACCCCTCGAGCTCGTCTCAGGAGAGATCTTTCAACAATGGAAGAGCTTTAGTAGTGAACAAAAAGAAAGGATTGCAACTGAGATTTTGGAGCTGATCGCTTTGAAAAGAGACAATGCGGACATGATTTTGGAATTTGTCGATCGACTTCTTGCTGACAATGTTGTCCCTTCGGAAGTTCTGTTTCGATCATCTATTTCTGCAATACAGAACCATAAGAACTCACCCTCTGACGTACTGTCAGTTGTCTATTCCTTTGATGAAGCATCCAATCATACGAATCTGACACTCTACACCTCGGCTATCGATTTTCTTTTCAAAATGAATGAAGATGCCATGCCACAAATTGAAGCTCTGTATGATCACGTGCTAAAAGAAATGGCGGCAAGTTCAGAATTCATAAAACGAGAAGATTTTTCTGAATTCTTGTATGTTGTCATTGCGATGCATGTAAATAGAAAACTGTATTCGCAAGCGGAAAATTTCTTGACAAAAGCAGAAACTCTATTGCTTCCTTCAACTGCTGCGATCGTCAATCAATCACCTATCCCACTCAAGTGCTACAAAAAAATAATTGTTCGGAAGTGGTATACAGCTAAGACAGCCCCAAAAGTGGAAGAGTCGTTCGAAAACCTTATGAAATTGTATCACAGTGGCTACAGAAATCTCCAACCAGATTCAGATCTATATCATGCATACATCAGTGCGCGTGTAGCAGCCGGTAAAGATGCTGAGAATAATCTTCACGAAATGATCGAACAGTACGAATTAGTTGGAAAGGAAGAAATGAAACCCCAAGCTAGCGTGTTCAATACTGTCTTGCTTTCTCTATCTCAAGGCAAAGGGAAACCATCAATGTTAGAGAAGAAATCTATCACTCTCTTGGAACGCATGTCTTCTCTTGGTGTTCAACCTGACATAAAAACCATCAATTTGGTTCTCAAAAATGTCATCAAAGGAAAATACGACAGTGCCTACAACACATCAACCATGCTGACAAACATGATAGAAGAGCATGGACTTCGTCCAGATTCTCACACGCTTCACTTGGTCCTAGACGCTTGTGGTTCAGCACCAGCCGGTGAGCGCAACAATGCCATACGCAAATGCCTGTCAACGTTTGGCGATATTCGCACTCAAAATTTTGTTGGCCCAATAACATACGGTATCCTGAGCAAAGTTGTCTATCGATTGGTATCGAGAGATCTTCGAGCAGATAAGATCGGAGAATCCATTTTCTCGCTGTGCTGTGAAGATGGAATGCTTACATCTGAAGTAAGAGGGCGCTTGAAGTCGATGATGAGCCGCACAGCTTGGGAAAAAAAATACACACGTCATCTAAGTAGTGACAAAAGTGAACCACCTGATTGGAGTCGCAACATTGGAATACAATAGCCTTGTCTCAATGAGTGTTATCAGTTGCACAATTACTTTCGCTTCCTGAATCAATCCGGAGTAGAATTATTGTACATGGCTTTCGAACGGCAATAGGTACTCGCGTTCTTCTAAATTTCCAGTCGCTCAGTTTTAAGTGGCTATAGATACATCATATAAAACTTCAGATACCCATCTGAAATGACCTCAACACAAACAAAAAACACCAGTACCACCACTTCAATTGGAACAAAGAAGGGCAGTCACTAGGAGCACATCTAGTTTCTTACTACTACTGGTGGTGTGCTAGGGTGTGCTAGAATTGTAGTCAAAGGACTCTCACTAAGAGCACGTCTAGTTTAACTCTTGCAATGTATTGCATGCCCAGAGAACTAGCTAGCAGTAGGACAACAGAGAGTGAATTTTGGGTACTATGAGAAATTAATTAATGATAAAAATGCTGCTGGGATGTCTACATAAGGGTTCTAATCATTGAACTCTTTAGATAGCTGCAGATCAACTTCTGCATTCTTGATACTCTTGATCTTTTCTTAACTGCTGCTACTAGTAGCATGCTCAAAATCACACAATAGAGCTAACAACAAGAGATGATCTGAATGCACAGGCACTGAACAGGCACTGGTGAGAAATGTCCCTCATAGGCCCAACAAACGCCCCCCTTTAGTCCCCAGTCTCCAGAATGACTCTTCTGTAGAAGTGCCCCCAGTGGAGAACCCAGTGAAAATGTCTCTAGAAGACCTAGCAAATGTCCCCCTATGTATGATCTCCCGGCAAGTACAGTTTCCCATAAGTGTGATATTCAAGTGTCCCCTAAGAAGAACCCATTGGAAATGTCCTTGAAATGCCCCGCAAATCGTTCCCCTAATTGTGAAGACCACATGCCCTATTCATTGCTTAATGTTCAGAAGGACCCTGAAATGAATGCCCTTGAGTCAATGTTCAGCACGTGTCTCCCCCTATGGCAATATCTCTGGTCCAAATGGCAGTTTTATTGTTGTAAGGAGGCCTAACCAATCCCTGATGAAGCCCTACTGTTAACAAATACCCAGGATTTGTCTTTGAATACACAGTCTTTAAGCAAAAAGACTCTCTTAAATAACTGTTCATGTGATGTTTCTACTTCTTCTATCTCCACTTCTGTTCTTGGTTCCAGTACAAATCCTACAGGCCAAAGCTTTGGAGGGTGCTGAGACAAGCATGGCATTATGAGCCAGTTATTTCTACAGGATTTTCTACAGGATCTCCTACTCTGGACCAAGCCATGCATCAAGAATAGATTAAGGTTACTAATAAAGGATCTAAATGTTCTTCTACTGCAGTCACTCCCTCTAAACTATGCAAGCCCAAAGCTGTCAACTTTTCCAGTACTATTCAGTCAAAATCTACAGCTACTACTACTGCAATCAGTATTACTCAAAGCCCATCAGTCTCTACAACACTGTCCACTGTTCCTAAATTTTCAACGTTTGCCAAGAACTCTGTAATCCCATAAAAGCAGGACCCAAACCAGCATACTGGTGGTCCTTTAAACAATGAAGCACACTTCATGTATGCTTCTCCCCATCCTTGTATTCAGCCCCAGACATTGGTTTGTCTCAAGATTTCCTGGAAGTTGCCCACTAGTACCAATCTTCCCCATGGCCTTGATTCTCCAATCACCAACAACCCTTCCCAGACACAGCTGATTGATCACACAATAGCAACAACCTTGCATGCTTTACTGAGTGCCAATGAAGTGATTCCCTCCCCATTTACTCTGGTTGGAAGTAGTGGCCTCATTTGCACAACCCTGTTCTTTTACCGCAATGAAACAAGACCTTGAGTACTCCATTAACCCCACTGACAGAAGAGTCTACCTCACTCTTTGGTACAATGGCCATTGATACTACTAGATTCAACCAATAGAGTAATTTTGAATTTCAAACACTCTCTTGTTGATATTCCCCAGCAGCATGGTATCTGGATTATTTGTCACACAGCTATTATGAATTCAGTTGAGACTACAGAGGTAACATGATTCAGTGGCAATCACTGTCCTGAGGCTATCTCCCAGTCCATTCTTCAAAAGAAATTCAATGCTCTGGTCCAATCTTTCTTGTTGCACACAAACAGGAAGAAACTGGAATCTCAAGTTGTGTCCAAAACTCCTTCCCTCTCCAAGCAGGATGGCACTAGTATTCCCAAAGTCATGGTCACCACAGTATGTCCTTTGTGGAAGAGATTGGTGAGTGTTGCACACCAAATACATTGATCCAATCCTTCTTGCATACTAACAGGAAGTAATTAGAATCTCAAGTTGATTTCAAAACAATTACTACTGTCTGCCAGTGTCTTTGTTACTCTCCTTGCATCTCAACATCAACACCAAATAACATCTCCTCCATTGACCTCTCAAATGATTCCAATACTGGTAGAAGTCATTCTAGTGTTGGCCATGACATCAGAATTTATGAAAATTTGACTTCTCAACAGGATGACACAGATCTTCTACATTTGGACTCATCTTTGATGACTACAGACTCAGTTCCTCTTCATCTTCCAGCCTGACACCTCACCCAACACAGGTTACCTTTGTTTGTGACAACAAAGCACTCATCGCCAGAATCTGATCTAGATACAAATACACAGAAGTATATGCAAATGACACCATGGCAACACACTTTGATTTGAATAAACAAATTTTCCAAACCACACACTCACCACATATTTCTCATTCCTTTTCTTGGATTAAAAGCCAACTGGATGATGAGATTGATTTTGATGAGCTCCCACTGACAGATCAGTTTAATGTTGAAGCTTGCTGGCACTTTTCAAGTCAAAATATCAACCATGCCTATTTCATAACACCAGTTCTACTTTCATGCCCAGCAGTCCTTCAAGTTCAATCATGATATATCACTAGCCAATACAAGAAAGCTCTCACTGATTCTTGTCTCCTTTGATGCTATCATGCATACTTGGAAGAAAGAAATTAGTGGCCACCTCACATCCTTGCAGATGTTTTTTGGAAGTCACTACTAGAGATTGCCATCAATTGCATCTCTAGGAATGTTCTGGTAACTAAATGCTTTGATCACATTTTGCCCACTGTCACAGTCTTCAAAGGGTGGACATATCACACTCAAGACACATGTGGTACTAGTTTCTGCTTGCATCCCAAAGATTCCAAGCGTCTCTTTGGACATTCTCATCCAACCCAAATAATCACCTCATTGAAGCAACGGATGTCCACCCTGGGCTTCAGATTGACTGCCACAGATACTCTTGCCAGCTGCCTTACCAAATTGCTGGATACTTGAATTGTTTCACCAGATAAATATCCTACATCCATCCACCCAGCTATTCATTTCCAGAGTGAGATTGGAAGGCACCATTTGTTTGCTTACAACCTTTCACTTTAGTGGATCACTAACCTCGACCTTCACTCCAACTCTCACTCCCCAACTGTGCTGGGGGATTATCTTGTGGAATTCTTTCTTACTTCTTGTTATGTCTTGTTGTCTATGCAAGGGAGAAAATGTAACTGGACAAAATTGCTACTTTTCTACCTAAAACTACGCCTTAATCTGATGTTAAGTTGTAATTTAACAATACCATTAAATTTGCACTATAGATTGGGCAGTTTATTGCATGCATTTAACATGTAAGGGACTAAATTTGTACTTAAATGCAAATTTGCAGTTTCTCCCTCACCTGGTTGTGGGAACAGAGAAATAAATATCTTCACAGTTACACTCTTCTCAGAAATAAGCACCAAAATGATATTGGTTACTGACAAAAGTCTGCAATTTCTTTGCCCTAAAACCACAGGTGTATCTGTCTCACGCTCAATACAGGACTAATTTGAATAAAGTGATTTTATCAAGGTCCATGAGAATATGACAGTAGGGAATATATGTCCCCAGGGATGTTGCTAGGAATGTCTTGGGGTGTTCTTTTCCAACAAGAAGGCCATAGAATTGGAACAGCCATTGGACATATGATGTGTGGTTTGGCAGTTACCATTCTGTTGTAGGTATCTACCCAGAAAGGACCTATCTCCTGTCCATCAGGTGAAAAAGGACACTCAATGTAATCCTTGTACCAATCATGGGATAGAGAGGAGTCCTCACTGCTGTGTGCTGAAGCTACCACAATCTCAGTGGATGTACATCTTGTTCCAACAACCAACAGCTAATCATCCCCTCCCCATTGACACTAATCAGCAACACTCCCTAACACTAATCAGCAGGACTGATCTGCAACAGTTTTCCAACAGCAGCACTCCTATCCACAACAGTATATCAGCAGCAACACTAATCAGCTATCAACACTGGCTATAAGGACAACAAATCAACACCAGCTATCAACACCAGCTATCAACACCAGCTATCAACACCAGCTATCAACACCAGCTATCAACACCAGCTATCAACACCAGCTATCANAACACCAGCTATCAACACCAGCTATCAACACCAGCTATCAACACCAGCTATCAACACCAGCTATCAACACCAGCTATCAACACCAGCTATCAACAACAGCTATCAACACCAGCTATCAACACCAGCTATCAACAACAACAACAACAACAACAACAACAACAACAACAACAACAACAACAACAACAACAGCAACAGCAACACCAACAGCAACAACAACAACAACAACAACAACAACAACAACAACAGCAAATCAAAGAACAACACCCCCAAGCAGCACTAATAGGCAATAGTTTCTCCCAAGCAACACTCCTATCCTCAACAATATTTCAAGAACAACACTAATCAGCTATCAGCTATCAGCGCCAGCTACAGCTACAGCAACAAATCAACGAATTGACAAGGACAACAAATTGATGACTTTATCAGTGATGCTCAGCAACACTAGCAGGGACACTCAGCAACACTACCAGCAACACTATTATCAATGTCACTCACCAACATAACCAACCGCCAGCTTTTGACCAGGACAAAACTCCCTAAGTTTGTCCTCAATTAGTCCCACTTGTCCTTACAGTTGAGAAAAGTGAGCCTCCTCAAATAAGGGTGTTGCTTCACACTTTTTGACATTTGTACTTCAGAAGTGATGTACCTTTCTTTTTTAAAATACACAAGAAAGAGATCAATCCCAAAATCAATACACAGCAACTAAAGACAGATATCAAACTTTTTCTTTTCAGGGTTGCCAATCTTTTCCTTCAACAGGAACTTTGTTGCTATCTTTGTAAAGATAAAACCACAATTGTGCAACAGACAAGAGGTTGTCTGGAGTTCCCCTAAGACTTTGTCAACAAAGATTGGCGAAGCCTATGATTTATGGCCAAGTTTCCCTAATACATCAGTTTTGCAATTGGGTTGAATACTGTGTGTGTGTGTGTGTGTGTGTGTGTGTGTGTGTGTGTGTGTGTGTGTGTGTGTGTGTGTGTGTGTGTGTGTGTGTGTGTGTGTGTGTCATGGTGCAAAGTCCTTGGCTGAAAGTCCTTGGCTGAAAGTCCTTGGCTGAAAGTTGTTGGCTAAATTGGAGTTACTGAAGTCAGGAGGATTTGGCATGGATTGGGGGGTTTGGGTTCTTGATGTTTGGCAGATGAGGATTGTTTGTTGACATGACTCATGACAAGAACAAAACTGAACAAGGTAAACAAAATAGTAGAATTGAAAAATGTTGGTGCAACTGGCAACTTTCAAGAACGAGGGATATTATTTTGTGTCCAGAGGAGAAATAGAATCTCTGAAGAACAAAATTTAAAGAGCATGTTCAACAAATAGTGTGTGATGAATATAAACTTCTGGGTTGAGGTGTCTGATGTTCTGAGAACACTGTTCCAAAAATTCAACTTTAAATGGTAGGATATTTAAATGAATGAGAGATGAAATACCTTCACATCAAATTGTAGAAGAGCCATTTAG
This sequence comes from Pseudo-nitzschia multistriata, assembly GCA_900660405.1. Taxonomy (NCBI): domain Eukaryota; phylum Bacillariophyta; class Bacillariophyceae; order Bacillariales; family Bacillariaceae; genus Pseudo-nitzschia; species Pseudo-nitzschia multistriata. Next base: position 100,307 of record CAACVS010000658.1, on the reverse strand, counting down.
AAAATGCCAGTTGGAGAGGAAAGTTTTAACCAAACATAAAATATTTTCAAGAATGAAACAGGAGGTTTACTACTATGCATGGATGATGCTGGTAGGGAATATAGAGTGCAGCAAACAATGGGCATGTGTTTTGGGGATCAAACAAATTTGTTATTGCAAGCAAAAAAAATGTTTGTGAACAAAAATAACTCAACTATGAAAATGCTTTATATGTTTCTACCGTAATTCAAAAATCTGATCCCTTCTTGAGGAGTATTGTATGATGCAACCACAAACATTTTGTTACTAGCAGCCCAGTGCTGAACAGAACAGTCATGGAAGTGCTCTAAAAAGCAACACAAATTTCTACACAATTAAGCGTAGCATTAACACATTATGTTATAATTTTCTCATTATATTATTTGTAATACAGCAACTACTACGTCACAATATGATCACAACTAATGGAAAGACAAGAACAGCTGGAACTGCTTAGTAGATCCAACCATCCTGCAGAGAACTGGTTTTTGGCAGAAATCACAGCAACTGGTGGAAAGATATTAACTGGCAAACTAAATAGCAGGTCCATCACAGCAGCAACAGCAGGATACAAGCAGCATCTCCTGACACAATGATCAAGGTTGGGTTGAGTGACAAGCAAAAATCCTGGAGGAAGGCCTGGAAGGATCCCAGTGATGATGTACAGTATATATTCAAGGAGCCACCAGAGCATGCAGAATAGCAGTAGAACATGGTGGTATCAAGGTGCACAAATGGGGAGATTGTTTCTGTGACAACACGCAAGGGTGTCCTCATTCACTTTGTCAACCCCAAGCCCTGGTGAGCAGAATAAATTTATGGTTTGCTGTTAGTATTGCAAACCAAAGCTATAATACTGCAGAATACAGAGTTTTAACTTTGGAACATACAACTGGAATTAATGAACTAGAAGTATACTATCAAAATAAGGATTCTTAAAAAAAATAGAGTCCAATTGTCAGCCCAAGTCAACAACAGAGTTCTGGATAATGCATTTCTAAAACATCTTGTCAGATTGTCAAAGCCCAAGCCAACAACAGAGTTCTGGATAATGTATTTCTAAAACAACTTGTCAGATTGTCAAAGTAAAGTATCAGGTAGAAAACAAACTTTTCTTGCACCTGATCTAGTAAAAGTATATTTTCATTGTTTTCGTATCCATAAAAACTGAATCTCTAAATGTAAGTTACATTGTCTTGCCTAAGAGAACATTGTCGATTATTTTTGAGGTCAAGTCACATTCCCAACAATCTGCTGTTAAGAATTCATCGCAAACAACCTTTAGATTCATAAGATCTGAGGGAGGATACAATTTACATCCAATCCTCACAACCCTTCCTCTAACTGAGAGCTGTTGCGAAGTAATTTTGATGTTCTGGCGCTTCATGTCCCAAGGCCCAAATGCTCCTTCAAGACTTTTACCATTTAATGGAGAAAGAACTACACAGTCTGGATCTTCTGAATCTTTGGAGAGCTCTACCAAAACACCGCCATGTGCATCGCTCTCGGTGGGACCAGTATATCCAAAAGTGTGTTGCAAGATCAGTGCTAATAAAGGTTTTTGAATGATTCCTGTGACAGGAACAATCGAAGCTTTTAGACAGAGCCAAATCCACAAAGATAGACAAACTTTGGAGATACCGCGACCGCGCTTCGTTGGTTTTAAAAACATTCCCAAAAGTGAACTTGTTCGATCATTCGCGTTATTTTTCATCAATAGGAACCCAATTTTCTGCTGTGTCCAAGACTGTGTCTCATCCTCGAAGGCATTCTCAAAGAAAAGGAGTTGAATTCCGTTTCTCGATGGATTGCGATGCGGGCGTAAACCGATTGTGACGTTCATGCCATCAATCCTGTCCAGATATGTCCCTATCATCCAATAGGATTCTTTACCTTTACCCACTTTTCTTATACCCTCCCATTTGTGAAAGCGGTAGTCGCTTTGAATGATTGGTGTTACAAGTTTTGAATTTTCAAGTTTTTGGTTGTGTACAAGGCCATTATTTTTCTGACGAATTCGTTCCAAGCGTTCCATGCCACTCCAATCGGAACGTTGGCTATATGCCGACAACACCATGTCATTCATCGCTTCGATACTTTTTGCGCTGCAATTGTGCGTTGGGTGTTCCAAGCTTTCGAGAATCTTAGTGGCCTCATCGAGCATATTCGAGCGAACCAATGCACTGATGATCAACGAGTAAGTGACGCTATCGCAACCGGCAGATGAGTTGGTTGGTGAAGGAACCATTTCGTGAAGAATCTCAAGCGCCTGTACTCCCTTGCGACACTTCGCCAAAACTGTCAACAGTGCGTTTGTGCTAAGAGTCGATGAATGTTGCTTCGGTAATTTGTTTTGATAAATATCGAGGGCTAGTTCCCAATTTTTGGCCTTTCCACAGGCAGCAATTGCAGCATTGAAACTCGCTGCGGTCGGGGGGCAAAAATTATCCTCTAGAAGATCCACCGCTTTTGCAAGTTGACCAGAGCCTCCCAACACCGATATCATCATGGCGCGGGCGGATTCTGAAGGATACTTCTTGTAAAGTTCCAGGGCTAACTCGTGCTTGTTCGCATTGCCGCACACTCTTAGAGCAGCCACGATAACGTTTGAGAAGCCCTTATCAAAATTTACAGGACCTATGGGTTTCTGAACATGTTCGGCATCGTTCTTGGTGTCTATCTGGGCTATGACATTCAGTGTATGGGTCACATTGTTTGGCTGCGACCGGATCTGTCGTACAAGTAACTTGGTTTGGTAAGATAGGGAAAGCGACCAGCAAGTCAGCACGTAATGAAGAACCAACACAGATACTATCTTCTTTTTGATGAAGTTATCATTCTTAGGCTTCATCCTGTGGCATTAATCCGCTGGCAATACACGCGGTTGACCATTCTAGTGTAGATTACTGCAGCGTCTACCATACAGAGGAATTTGTTGATAAGTTATCATGAATCATGAAGATGTTGCTTTTTGTTTTTTCAGCAAAAAGCTGGTTGGAATGGTACAACTCGTACGCACCACCGTACGTAATAGTGGCAATATTAATCGTAGAGTAAGGCTGGGGTGTGAAATATCGCGTCCGATTTATAACAGGTTATGAGTCATAATTTTGCGAGCCATTTTTAATAATCAGCTAAAGCTTTGCTTGCTTGTTAATGCTACCAAAGCACCAATCAGAAATTGAGAATCCATTAGCGGGAAAGGATTTTCTCTTGTCTTTCCATACATGTGCATATTGTATGTGTTTTTTGCCAGAGAACCTTTTCCGGCTACTTGATTTCTCTGCGCACGGAATTTTCCGAAAAACTCATTAACACAACCTCCAGCATAGGGACCTGTCACTCCTCCAGTTCAACACTTTAAGCACCACTAACAGCGTGATTGATATACAGGACCTCTTCATTATAACAAGGACAGGGGGATCCAGAAGTAGCGGATCGATTGATGCAGTGGTTTAGAAGAAAATAGCTGTATTCAATAAGCATCAAAATCGACGAAGTATCAGCATCCTCCGTATCAGGAGCCTCGTATCAGCATCCTCCATATCAGCACCTCCTCTGTATCAGTGAGCCTCCATATGAGAACCTCCTCCATATCAGCAGCCTTGTATCAGCAGCCTCGTATCAGCGTCCTCCTCCGCATCAGCATCCTCCTCCACATCAGTGCCTCCTCCGTATCAGCAGCCTCGTAGATATTTTTTTTGGGTTCCAGGTGGAACTAAGTGATAGCTTGAGGTGCAGGGTTTAATATATTGCACTGTTCTTTGTGTAGGCATGTGTAGAAATAGTAACAAAAAATACCTGTCACGCAATATTTCACACCCCAGCCTTGTACTGTAGCTCACTTTTTGCTTGTACAAATTTTTTAGTATTGGAAAGGACAGACAGACGGGAACCCACTGATCAGACAAAAATGACTATTTTGCGATTGCATTTGGTTGGCTGAAGCAAGTAGAAGTAGTATAGCACCCACAACTGACTCAAATAACACCTGTTGCACAAATACCGACTCAAAAGTACGACAATTCATATTTCAAATCCTCCAAGCCACCAGCACCTACAACTGACACCAACAGAGAAGCACCTTGTTACACACAGGTGTCACCATAGAACCCCCCC
>CAACVS010000658.1:38671-96074 GCA_900660405.1 Pseudo-nitzschia multistriata | reverse complement strand
GCTGGCTGCATCAAGCATGAGCCCCCCACTCACACACACACACACACACACACACACACACACACACACACACACCACCCACCCAGTGCGCATCCCCACAACATCCCCACAACATCCCCACAGCATCCCCACAGATGCAGATCCAAGACACCTCTACCATGACTGCTGGCTGCATCAAGCATGAGCCCCCCACTCACAGCTTGCATTTACAATCCGTACCTCTGTTTCAAAAAACCTCACACTGCTGTGATGCACTGTGTAATGCCACCAAGGCCACAGCAACCAAAACCTTCTTCACAATCCCACCCCAGGACTTTTGCAAATGCAACCCCAGCAGAGCCCTCCTGCCAAACTGCCAACAACATGTTCCGCCCAGCTTCAATCCTTCTTACCATTATGCATTCATCACTAGAGAACATTCCAGCACACACCGTCAACAAAGGAGCCATCCTCTGTGACATCAACTTCACCAGCAACTCAACTGACTTTTAAGATGCTATCACCCACAACATCAGCCTCCTTTGCACTGTGGACATCATTCCCACAGCCCTCTGCATCTTCCTCTTACCATGCATCAGAGATCTCCTTGCCAAGGATACACTGGAGGCCGCCTCCCTAAACTGACCAGGCACCCTCCACAGCCCCTTGAACACAAAGCCCAGGCCCTAGCCCCAAGCCCATGACTTTTCCAAATGTTCTGGACCTCTCCCAGCAGCCTAGCAGAGACAACAATGGAGATGGCAACAACTCCAATGCCTACAGCCAACCTGGTGGTACMAACAACTCCACCAGCCAATGCCTCCAACATATCCAACTACCACCATCAGCTGCCAGCCAAGAAACCCCCCAAAGACAGCACAAAAACAACCCTCCCCCGAAAGATGGGTAGCACCAGCAACATCATGACTCCCCTTCAAGGGCGGATCAAGACAACGGGGACAAGAGCAGTGGCAGTGGCAGCCCCAAACCCCTACATTGCTGCACAGGCCTCTACACTGGCCTACTCATGGTCTGCCACAACATTGCCCCTGCCCCACATGGGAAAACCTACCCCCTCTACACCCTAGACCAATTTTGTGACACGCTTTTCAGCTATTTCCCTCTCCTGCTTTGTGGAATGGACACACCCAATGTCCAAATTAATGGCCCTTGTCACCTGGTGGTGCCTCTGCATATCCAACCACCAAACCACCAAAATCTTTGATACAGGTGCCAATGGCAATTACAGATTAGATCAGCATCCCAAAAACCACCGAGGCACACACCCTCCACAACCACCTCACCTTCAACCAGCTCCTGGTCCCAAACTTCTACTTCAGCCGACACAAAGACATTGGCATATCACATGCCAACCGCCTCATCAATTTGGTGGTCATGGAAATTGCCTGCCAAGCCATCACTGATGGAAAAACCATCAACTTGCCACAAAACGTCAACCACCACACCACCTTGACAACAATGTACTTTGCACCTTGCCACCTGCTGGTGGTCGCCATATGCCCTCTGTGACATCACCAACCACGACAACATCCAACCTGTCTACCAGAGAAAAATTGGCAGTAAGCTGGTGTTCCCTGTCTGGCACAATGGCACCCAATCAAGCCAGCAATAGGAGCGCAGCAAGAACCTGGGCATCCTTGCCACATATGAAATCCGCTTCAGTCCTGAGGCAGCTGACCCCAAGGAAGCTTCCCCCAGTGACATCAGTTCCAAGGCCAATGACAATGAGAACTAGGGCTGACACCCCACATTCTCCAGTGCCGACAGAATACAATGGGCCTACCACCAAACAACAAGTAGGTGTTCTGATGGAAGATCTCATAAGTCAACTCCTAATTTTGGCAAACACTTAAAAAAAGTTTTGAATAACTACTAACCACTTAGATCCATACAATATCAGCCAGACTACTAAGATACAAACATGCGGTACAACAGTAAAGATGCCCAGAATGTCCTATGGCACCAGTCCAAGAGCAATAACAGAAGAAGGATGGACAGGGCCACAACAACTTGGGCTAAGAGCAGTTAGGAACAACTGCACTTGACTCAACTTTTAAAATGACATGCTTTTGCTGCTACCTGCCTCCCAGCTTAACGCAAGTACGGTACGGACGTACATTTTCATGCTCATACTTTACAATAGCAAACGAATTGGGCTGCTAACGAGCCAAGTCACTACGGTGTGAACACAATCAGTATTGATCCCTTTTAGCATAGCACTGCGACGTTTTTCTGAATTCCTTTCACACATACAAGTATAATTATTTATCATTTAGAAACTTTGCTTTTGTGCATGCCTCCTTCATTTTGGAATAGTTTCTGACCTGAAAGAATTTGTTGAGAGCGAGTTGCAGTGAAATCAAACCAAAAGGGGCTTAAAAAGATATCAAGATCATCTTGTAAATTCGAAAGGGGAGTGAAAGGATAGAATGTTGTTCAAAAAGATGAAGCCGTCTGCACCAATGAAGGATCTTGTCTGAGGAGAAGGTACACAATGGACAGGGGAAAGTTGTCATGGATGGATGACGCATTTGGGTTGCTGTTGATGGCTTGTGCAGATTCTGCAGATGCTTGTAAATACGGCAGCAGCCCGCTTCTTGGATCACATATATTGAGGGAGTTGGGGTTGAGTTTCACAAAGTATCCGATAATCTCCAACATTTCAACCACAGGGTCTTCGGAACACGAGCGCCCACTAGCACAGCATGCTTGGATATATGTTGATATCATGTAGTGAATCGGCAAGCACCCTTTCTTATCCTTGTGCTTGGCAGCTTCAACTGAGGACAGGGACATCGCATTCCTCAAAAGGGAGGCCGATTCCAGATTCAAGAGTTTTGAAGAAGCCGAATCGCTGGTACCATCTTCTCTTGGCCATTCCCAAGCATGCCACGGCCTCATGGCAGCGTAATGGAGAGTAACTCGGCCATTTCCATCTGGCTGCGAAAACTCTGCCGGGAATAGCAATGCTACAATGCGACCGACAAGTGGAGGGCAGCAACCGTTTTCGAAGGCCGTCCTCACCAGAGACAAATCTTCGTGGTCATCATTAACATTGATCTTAGTCTCGTCTGTGGCGATAGCTTTCAAAAGAGACACGACTTTTATCCAGAAGAGAGTTGCGATGGCTTCGAGTCGGGTCAACATTACAACGTCCTCGCTATCATTGTCCTCTCCATTCTCCGCACCTTCTTGAGTTGAGAGAGTCTCGAGGCAATCTCGAACACTCTTCAACACAGATGCAGCATGCTCTGCCCATTGCAATGCCTCTGTTGCCTCCTGCACTTCTGTAGGAATGTGTCTCATACGAAGAAAGTCAACAGTAGGATCGATTTTTCTCAAAAGCATCAAGTCTGCTTGAAAATTATCTTGTTCCAGCGAGGAAAAGGTAAAATTACGCGATGTGTCTGTGTCATTACTCTCTGTTCTTCGTGATGAGGTTCTTATAGTCAGTGGTACAGATATTGCATTCCCTCTGCCATCGTCTATGGCAAGTAGAGTGCTTACGAAACGGATCCATAACCAGTGACTACAAAATTTTATGGAGCAGAAAGAGCGACGTGAGATAATTTGAACGACAATGATAGCTCAACTAGCGAGGCTTCTAACACTTTCACCTTTTTCTTGATACCCGAAGACCAAACGAGATGAGCTACTTACATGGGGGTCAATCCTGACGCATCTCGTTGCGAAATAGCTTCTGGAGCTGCTTTGGCGAGCAGAGCAACTGTACGTGGAGGTTCACCTCGCATGGCACAAAAATGAAGAGGAAGTTCCCCCTGTGTGTTGCCAAGCAGGCATGCTTTCTGATCAATATTTGACGGTGATTCCTTTTCGGCTTTCAACAGAAGTTCTATTGTATCTGGACAACGCCCGTGAAACACAGCAGAGTGCAAGGCGGTATATTGCCCACGATAGCCACTGAAAACTCTACTAGCAGCCTTTGGGCAATGCTGAAGCATGCAATTGACAATATCGTAAATGTGGCGTTCCATGCGTGCATTTGTGGTTTCTTCCGATGGCAACAAGGGTGCATACACATTGGCTTTTATTGCCATCACTATAGGTGGCTCTTCATACTCTCCTCGGTCTGATATTACTATTGCTTCAGCGCAACTTTTTACTAACAACTCCAAGATTTCAATAAAGTGACTTTTTTCATTGTCGTCTAAATCGGCAAGAACATGTGACTGGAAACGCCTACGTATCAACAAGTGTAATGGTGTGTACCCATCTACATCCTGAATCATAGCTGCTCTTAGCGAATTGCACGTTCCATCGGCAGCCAAATCAAGCTCTTCGTCCACTTTGAGTAGGTACGCAATCACTGATGGTCCTATTTCGTCACAGACAACAGCTTCGTGCAAGGGAGTTCCTCTAGAATCCAAAAGATGTCGCAGCTTGCTAGGTGCAGCATCCAAAATTTGCTTCACACAGTTGTACGGAGCCCCTGATCGACAGGAAAGCGCTAGCATCGAAGGTTCTTTGGTGGATAAGGATACAAGATGAGGATTTCTCTTCGCTAATGCCGATGCCCTTTCCCATTTTTTTGAATTGATCAACGAGTACAGTTCCTCGATTTCCGATGGCTGGGACTGATCATCTCCAGGGTCAACGATGTGTACTGAACCGGAAGGATTTTTCGCCTCCTGTGACACATCTTCTATTCTACGACGCTTTGCTGGATTGCGACTCATGTTGATAGTTGTGTTTCTGGATGTTGTTATTCTTTCAGGCGTAAGACGTAATAGAGGCCCGAATCTGAGCATTGGATAACGACGAACGACCGCGCTACTGGTCAGTTTCAAGGGTACGGTATCACTACCGCAAGTTACACAAGAGTCTCGTTGAACGAGGTTGGTGTTGTTGTTTCCAAGCTCCGAAAGACGAAAGAATTGAATGGAAGATGAAGTGTGTAACTTACAAGAGGTTTGCGTTTCATTCACTACTGTAAGAAATACAAAGCTAGGAGGAAACAAACGACCATTCCTTCGATGTTCTTCTTTTCATGTCTATGTCAACCACGTAGTCCCAAAATATTATTAAAAACAGGACTTCCAACTACGTGTTAATGTTTTACTTAATGCATAGATGAACGCACGAGTCGAAATTTGCAACGTCGTCCCTTGTCGCGCTTCACATTTTTGAAAACGCGCGAAAACAAATTTAGAGTAATTATTTGAACTACTTCAGTACTTTGCAGCATCCTCTCCGCTCCTCTATCGGGTTACCTTAACCCTAACACTTACTGGAACCCAAGAGTCTAAAAGTCTAAAATCTTCTTCCGTACCATACCGGCCGCTATGCTGGTACAACTACTAGTACGTACGTACCGGTACGTTCCATCAACCAAGGGGTACCAGGTATCGTTGATGTCTGTCCATGGTCCGAAGGAATAATATATTTCTTCGAAAATCTTCTTCCGTCCAACAGAAATGGGTCACGCATTAGCGAAACGCAAACCTTCCGTACAGTACAGTACTGTACAGTACCTGGTACGGCACGGATGCTCCTTTCGTACTGTATCATTGCAATAAGAGTACGAGTGATACGTGAAGTACCATACCGTACCGTAACTACTGGTAGTATTGGTCAAGAACTGTATCCCTTTCAATGATTCGAAACCCTCGTCGTATCGATAGCAAAACTTGGTAATACCCTCTCCCTTCGACAATACCGAAAAGCAAGCTTGTCGTAAGAAGGATCATTCATAACTCGACACAAAATCTCACAGACGGCACAAAAATATGACTACTGCTGCTGAGGTAAATAGATATGGGCACAGTGGAGAATTCGCAACATTTCTTTTGGTTTCTCGCTGCTTCCGGCGTCATCGGCGATTCGATGGACTGCTAGCTGACTCCGAGCTCAAACTCACTCAACGGTTTCTTCCTCTCGTGCATTCTTTCCCTTTTAGTTCAAAGCTTTGGGAAATGCCGCATTGCAGGCCAAAAAGTTCTCGGAGGCCATCGCAAATTATAGCAAGGCAATCGACTTGGATGGAAGCAACCACGTGTACTTTTCCAACCGGTCGGCTGCCTACCTGAGCAAAGGGGACGGAAACAATGCGCTAGAGGATGCCAATTCATGCATAGCCCTTAACCCAGAATTCACGAAGGGATATTCTAGAAAGGGTGCGGCCCTTCATGCCCTGAAGCGATACAACGACTCCATTGCCGCATACAACGAGGGGCTTGAAAAATTTCCCAACGACCCGGCCCTCAAGAAGGGCCTCGCGGACGTGACACGGGAGAAGGATGCGCCCCCCGCGGGAATGGGTGGTGGACCACCGGGTGGAGGCCTCTTTAGCCCATCGATGCTTGCACAGATGGCAATGGACCCACGATTCAAACAGTACCTCGACGATCCCACCGTCATGGGCAAGATCAAAATGATCCAGCAAAATCCGAATCTGCTGCCCACCATGATGAGCGACCCAAAAATGATGGAAATGCTCGGGCTATTGATGGGAGAATCACCGGGTTCGAGCCAGCCGTCATCGCCACCGGCTCCTGCACCCACACCCGCACCACCGAAGAAAAAAGAAGAGCCGAAACCAAAACCCATGGAGGAAGACTGGTCCACACTTTCCCCGGAAGAACGCGAGAAGAAAGAAATTCAAAAGAAAGCCCGCCTAAAAAAGGAGGAAGGAAATAGCCTGTACAAGGCCAAAAAGTTCGAAGAGGCTTTGGCGGCATACGACGAAGCTATTGCTATTGATTCTACCTGCATGACCTTTTTGTTGAACAAGGCCGCGGTCTACTTTACTATGAAAAAATACGACGAGTGTATCGAGGAATGCAACAAATCGGTGGAAGTAGGAAAAGAAAATATGGCGCCGTTCGAAGACCGAGCGAAGGCCCTGACCCGCTGTGCAAAAGCATACCAAAAGAAGGGAGACCTTGCGAATGCAATCGAAATGTGCAAATCCTCTCAATTGGAAGCGTACAACAAAGACACCCAGCGCCTCCTCAAGTCTTTGGAACTTGAGAAGAAGAAAAAGGACAAACTTGACTACCAGGATGAGGGCAAGGCGCAGGAAGCCAAGCAGCGCGGAAACGACTTCTTCCGGGAAAAGAAGTTTCCGGAGGCAATCAAAGAGTACGAAGAAGCCGTCAAGCGTGCACCGAACGATGCCGCCATTCGCAACAACCTCTCCGCCGCCCTGACAAAAATTATGGATTTCAATGGTGCTAAGGTACAGGTTGAAAAGGCCCTGGAGCTCGACCCAAAATACACCAAGGCATGGGCCCGAAAGGGAGACATCGAAATGGCCTTTAAGGAATACCACAAAGCCATGGAGTCGTACAAGAACGGGCTAGAGATCGATCCCAAAAATGCTGCCTGCAAGGACGGTCTCCAAAAGGTAACCATGCAGATCAACTACGGTCGTTCCCAGATGACGGACGAGCAAAAGAGGGAGCAAGCCGCGCACGCTATGGCAGATCCCGAAATCCAGGCCATTCTCCAGGATCCGCTCGTTCAACAAACCCTGAGGGATTTCGGCGAAAACCCGTCGGCGGCCCAACAGGCCATGAACGACCCACACATGAGAGGAAAGATCCAAAAATTGATCGCTGCCGGCGTCGTGGAAACGGCTTAGAGAATCAAATCAATAAACCAACATAGCAAATAACATCCTAACGAATTCTAGTTTTGAAAGAAAAAAGGGATCGATCAGGAAGTGTCCGTAAATTACTTTGCGCTAATTGAGTTTTCTACTCGTTGTATTTGTGAATTATGTCTGGAGTTGTTTTCTTTCTGTATGATCGAATGCGGCTGTTTTATTTGTGTTCAATTTCATGCTCAACTCGGATCCAGTGCTGCACGTGCAATTGCAACCTGAGCGCGAATCGCAGAAGAAACCCGATCGAATAGCAATCTTTAAAATCCGTCGAACGGTTCGTTAAATTGTTGGATTATTCCCACGAAGCCTCCGAGAAGAGTCGAATGCACTCTGAGTGCAAGTTTTCATCGTAGCAAGCCACGACACCGTCCTCGTTTTCTGCTTCTTTCCTGGTCTTGCTGTAATCCATGGTGTTCCCGTATTTGTCGGTCAATTTTCCCCCAATTGCTCTCAGAAGAGCATCGCTAGCTGCAACATCCCACAAGGATGTACCACCACTCGGGAAAAACCATAGACCCTCGTTTTCAAATCGTGTTATTATTCGCAGGGATTTCTCCCCCGCCCCACTGACCAAAAGGGGATCGGGATGAACGAGTCCCTTTTCTGCCATGTGTGTGACAAAATTCTGAATGCCTTGGGAGCGGGATTTTGAAATAACCGCCCTTGGGAGGTCTTTTGTGATGACGATCTGATTGTTCTGATTGATGTTTTGTAAGCGACTACCTCCCGCAATGTAGGCCGCACCCAAAAGAGTTCCCCCATAAGCGGCCATGCATCCCGTATCCAGGATCAGTGGTTGCCCCGAGTACCCAAAAGGTTTGCAAATGACGCCAAAGCATGGTATTTGATCCACTATAATGGCTACCAGGATCGAGACAGGACCGTAGTCCCCTTTCGCGTACGAGTTCGTGGCATCCAATGGATCGATCCAGATAGTGACTCGATTCGTACCGACTTCGTATTCTTGCATCTTGTCGATAACAGCAACATACGAATCCTTTTCTGTCACATCCTCTTTTGCTGTTACGGGTTCGTCCTTTTCTCCTTGTTTGCTTTGCGACAATGGAAGTTTATCGCATGGCAACTCTTGATATCGCATGGATACTTCCTTTCGGGCCAATTCAAACATGGATTCGAGTTTTTTCTCGTGGCCGGTAATGGCGCGCTTCCTCATTTCCTCCTCGTTCTCCTCACCAATGATTCTTATACCACTCGACACCTTGTAGAGGGCGTCGACGATGATTTGCTGTGCCGCCATATCGGCATCCGTAACGAAGGATCCATCGATCTTGAGCCTAGCATTTTTTTTGTTTTCGTCCCCCGCGTCGTCCAACCCGTCGCCATTGCCCGAAGCCAGTGCGATGATTTGATCGGCCGCAACAATGGCAGAGGATATCGCGGCTGCGCTCAGATCCAGCAGATTGACTTTCGAATCGTCGCCGGTGTCAGAGGAGGACGAAGCCATCTCGGATCTGCTACTATATCTCAATTGACTGATTGACTGATTGGCGATAAGTTACCTTGCCTATACGACCATAAGCGGGAATGCGATACAACCATCGTCGGCATGGCAAAAGGCACCATGGGAGACAGGGGTAACGGTGAAGTTGCGAACTCGGTACGTACTGTAACGCACAATTACTAGTACCGTACGTTACTTGCGATTACTTACGACTCATACTGTACAGGCCTAAAAACAAGGACACCGAAGCCGAAGATTTCGGTACGTACTGTATGGTATGGTACGTACGAACTGTAGGGCCAAGTTGTGTAACTGCCATGCACAAAATTATAATCGTGCACGAACCAGGCAACAATGATAATCAATCGTGCTTTATCGATCAATAGCCGTTTACTCGATCATTTCTAAATTTCAGCCACGAAATAGCCAATAAAAAAGAACGCGAGGCAAACAAGACTGAGCGTACTGTACGTACTTTATGACCATATCGAACTGCACATAGTTTTATCAGTACGTACACGTGCGCGCACAGGCTCGTCTTTAAATTTTCTTCGTGGTCAAATTACAAGAGGTACGAACAAGAAAGTACTAGTACAGGCTGTAGAATAGTAAGTCCTCATAAGAGTACTCGTACCATACTCACAAAAGCGTACTCGTACTCCAGTACCAATTCTACTGCGAATTATGTATGGGTCAGGACTTGAAATAATGTCTTTGCGAGATGTGAGACGAGAACACAGAAAAAACTACGTACATCGCTGTACAAGCTTAACGGCAAAAAATAGAGATGCTGTACGTCGTTCTCTCTGTCCTGTCGTTGCCTTAAATTATTCAATATTTTTTGTTCTTGCGTACGAGAACCATACTTCATTCGAGCAAACCCTTTACCTTGAGATATCCAACCATCTCTCTTTTCGAACGACCAAATCGATCTACACCAATAATCTCTTTTCTTATCTACATCGTAACAAAGCAAGAGAGCGAGAACACTTCGACATTGATGCATAGCACTAAACAATAAGTAAATGGAGTAGGCAAAAGACCATTATGGAGAGAACTGGCCCGATCGAATATGGAAACGGTGGGATGAGACGTTGCAATCCCGATCAGGAGGAATCCTCCACCGCGCAGGATTGTAGTGGATCTTCAACGTTTACAAGAGGAGAACAAGCACAATCGGATTATCGTGCTTCTATCATCCGAACATCTTTGACACCCCAGCACACGCCGAACCAAATTCCGGCAGGCGAACGAATCGTAGAAAGTTGGATCCAACAAAGCCTGTCGATGCCATCAGCAATCAACGAACCCAACGAATCCACTAGCACAAACCATCTCGCTGATAGAAATAGTTTGTTTACAACAACAACATCATCGCTCACGGCAATTTCAGGACTCGACGGCTTCAACGATGCCTCGAATACAACTGCACACCATAGCCGACAGAACAGCCTTGATAGTTATTCATTTCTTACTCAGGGTTGCAGTAATGCGGATGGACCTAGAAACAACGAAATGGGGTCGACTCTTTCTCACCCCTACGGAGAGGTATTGTGGGGGAGTAACTCTGTGATGACGACCGCAGACGAGTCGTTTTTTACATCCTCTAATTCCTTGTTTTTGCCCGCCGTTCAAGACCCAGTCGGAGAAGCCGGTGCAACCGGCAGCGTCAACGTCAACGTCGTGTCGTCAGACATTCACGACGCGGCACGAATTGGGAACTGGGAAACGGTGGCGAGGTTGTGCGAAGAGAAACCAGAGTCAGCTGCCTACATCGGAGGAGATGCCTGGACGGCCCTTCACCACGCCTGCAACCGACGGTGTCCGTATCCAAAAGTAGTGGAAGCTCTGATAAATGCCTACCCCGATGCTCTATTGATCGCCGAAGAAAAAGGATGGCTCCCACTCCATTATGCATGTCGATTCAAAGCTCCGAAGGCTGTGGTCGAATTGCTTTTGCACATGTATAAGGATAAGGGTAACCTGGCTGTCTCGAAACCGGATCGGAGGGGTCGATCGCCATTATATTACGCCGTGCGATACGATGCACCTACCGGCGTGGCGAGTCTTTTGATCGAAAAGGACCCGTCGGCGGTCTTGGAGGAAGATCGGAATGCGGATTCGCCGCTGGCATTGGTGTGGAACGACTGGGCTGAGAAATCCGTAGGAAAGAAGACCTTGCAACAAATTTTGGTGGGGACCGAAGAAAATCAGAACATAGATTTCAACGCCAGCTTTAGGAATTGGTCGTTTGGCATGAATGCCCAACTCAATCTAGAAGATCGCATCAAAAACTCGAAATTGGTGAGACAGCGGCTGGAACGACAGCCGAAAGTTTTAGAACGATGGAACAGAGTCAATAGATTTTTAAAGGCTGCCTTCGGGTTTCGACTAGAAGAAGACTGGGAATTGGTAGAGCGACTCCGCATAGATGAAGAAGAGAAAAAAGATACACGACACGAACGAAAATGGAGGGTGCTGCATGCTGTATCGGCCATAAAATGCCACTACACTCTCTTTCTTTTGGCATTCAGTCTTCATCCAGAACAGGCTTTCGAACTGGACAGCAATGATCTGAGGCGTACAGATCGTGTGTACAACAAATCAAAAGGTAGCAGTGAGTGTAATCCTTCGAATCTAACTGCTTTGCACCTTGCGGCTTCATCTAATTGCGGTGGCGAACCGGGGAGAAAGGTCATAACGCAGTTGCTTTCGCTCAATTCTAGTGCCGTAAAGAGGGTCGATTCTGAAGGCAGCACACCGCTTCATATGATTTCCGAAAACAAGTTCAAATCTGAATGGATTTTTGTAGATGAAGTCTACGGTTCCAACAAAGATGCGATAATGGCGATTGACACGAATGGAAGACTTCCCCTTCATAGGGCGTCGAAAGCTATTGCATACTTCAACAAAAACATTGGGAACGATTCTGTCGTCTCGAGGTCCGTAATATGTAATCTGCTACGGGAATATCCAGATGCTGCCCGAATACCCGATCACTTTGGCTGCCTACCACTACATCTATTGGCCCAAAATGGTGGTGGCTGGGATGTGCAGGCCCAAACACTGTTCGATGCGAACCCCGATGCCGCTGAACATCGTGCGGGGGTAAAATGCTACGAACGATTCCCCCTTCACTTTGCTGCGCAGAATGTCGATTCAGATTTCACCATGATTGGCAAACTTGCGGAGGCTTACCCCGAGGCAGCTCGCCAGGCTGATCGGAAAGGATTTTATCCATTGCATCTAGCATGCGAGTCTGGGCATTCTTGGAAGAGTGTCGAGCTGATTCACGATGCATTCCGGGTCGCTGTCAAACAAACCGAGCGGAATAGGAGAGGCTGGTACGCGCTTCACATGGCTGCATCTTCTGAGAGCTCGGACGAAGAATTGATTTCAAAACTCGCAGAACTTCACCCACAGGCCGCCTTAGTAGCCGATAACGATGGACGGTTACCTTTGCATCTAGCTTGCATGGCGAATAAGGATTGGGAGAATGGTCTGTCCTGTCTTTTCGATGCGAATCCAAACTCGATCAAGTGCCCAGACAAAGATGGGATGTTGCCATTACACATTGTGGCTTTTCGATGTTGCTTGAAACCATGTTCTGTGGATGATACTAGCCCCGAACCCGCGAATATTCGAAGTCGTAATTTGAGCATGACGTCCGAGGCTTTGGAAAAAGAACGACTGGCAATTATTCACGCAGCAGAAACGAAGGAAGCGAAGGAACTAAATGACATTTTTGAAATTGTCAGAGCAGACCCGACAGCCCTGATGATTTGAGTTCCAGAGTTTTTCCTGCAATGTTGCTTCATGGATTTCCGATAGAACAAGATTCTTAATTTCTATACACCGCTAGCTCTAATAATGATTTTAAATAATTATCCGCGGCAGCTCTTTTCTGATAATGGTACGATCTTCCTTCCTCTTCTTGCGAAGACAACAATTTTAATACGGCACCCGCATTGCTCAAACTGGAGCTCGTCGAGAACTTCCTCCTCCAAAGTTCGAAAAGAAGTCTTCCACCGCTTGGATTTTCAAAATGTCTCCGATGATTGGTGTATTCTGCATGGATTGCGAGATAATCGGAAAAAACTGACCAAAAAGATACACCAGTCCATATAGCTGGCAAATCATCCCTATCATTCCCCATCTCATCATCACCAGAATGACTCCACCAAAGAAACTAATGATACCTGACAGAACGAAAATCAAACGGGGACGACCACGATCAGAAAGTTGACGAGGTCCGACTTCTTTGACCGTCCTACAAAACAAAGAAACGATGGATAAGTAGCGAAACTCACCTCGAATGCGATCCGATCGAGAGAAGAATCGGAGGGTCCTCCAAGGGCCTGTGGCGTCAAGCGAGAAAATGGTACCGTAGGGTATAAAAAGAAAGACAGGCAGGGAAAAAATCGTTCGAATTAGTGACGAATACTCTACGGTCTTATTTTCTTATCGAAATAGCCGACGGAGTTTTGTGTTCCTCGTTCTGTATACAATACCAAACAAGACTTACCAATCGTCAGCGTGAGTCCAATCAGAAATAAAACATCCCCGATTGCCAACAGGGCAGGATCGAAGAAGAACATAATACCCAAAAAGAGGCATGCTACTCCCTGTAAAACACGATATCCGTTAGAGTTGGGTATTGGATGTTGGTTGTCAACAAACAATACAATAATCATCGACCATTCTTTGACACAACCGATTCACAAAGGACTGGGCCGTCCATCATTTCTCGGCTGCTGGTAGAACAGAACAGCAATCAGATAAAAATAGATATAAAACATACTCACCCCCGCCAACAGCCCAGTTCCTATTTTTGCGTTGTCGCTTATCATCTTAATTGGTTGGTTAATAGAGTATTGAACCTGTCGTGCTTCGCTAAAAATAGCTAAGGTGCGAGTAGCAGTTCGATGCAATTAATAGTCTGTCGAGTTCGATGAAAAGCAGGAACAGGAACGAGGATGATTGAACGATGACTTTGAGTTTGAAAAAGTTGCCAAATTCAAAAATCGAAAATCGTAGCATTACTTTTTACTTTACGTCTGGTATGCGTAATAGTTTTCATACCTATTAAAGGTATGACGTCGATGATGGAACCAGCTGTTGAATTTCGATTAGAAATTCCACGAGAGCTTCTGTTTTTAAGATTCAAGACAAAGACAATAAGTAGGACTTCGTAACTACGACCTCTCTCTCTGTCTTCTTTTCGATGTGAAGAGGTCCACTTTTTTCACCAGACTATCGTGTCGTGTTTCAATATGATGATGGAATCTCGGTGGAAAAACTTCTCGCACCGTATTACAGTAAAAGGCTTTGTTTCACAAGCAATGTGTGCGGTGCGTGAGTTGCGATTCCGAAAATACCGGAATAAAATAAGTACACCAACCAGAACAGTGTGCGGATTAGTAGTTCGGTTCATGAACACCAAACCCTGTTCTGGTAGCCTTCTCATCGTCTCAAAAAGGAATACAAACTGCACAATAAAGCCGAATCGAAGACTCCACCATGACCGCTACTGACCCCCACCTCAAAATCAACAACAACACGCTGACGAAAGAAGAGCAAGACGAGGTTTTGAGACAGCTATTGCCGGCCTGTCAACCCCAGGAGGGATCCCCCGCCAACACATTTACGCAGTCCGAACTGGATGATTTGCAGCGAGCGGTGGGTAGGATCAAGATAGGGCCTTCTCGCTCGTCGAACAGCAACAAGGTCGACATCCGAGACGTGCAGCAGGCGTTCAAGCCTCCGACAACGGAACCTTTACCGCAAAACCAGGAACCATTGATCGAGGCCTTTCCCGCCGATGGTTCTTGCGACGTCCACGCGTCCCCACAGGACGACCATGAAAGTGATCGCGCCAAAAATGGCTGCAACAGCAGAAACAATAGCCTGGACTGGCACGGGGCTCCCCGGT
Source organism: Pseudo-nitzschia multistriata (assembly GCA_900660405.1). NCBI lineage: Eukaryota > Bacillariophyta > Bacillariophyceae > Bacillariales > Bacillariaceae > Pseudo-nitzschia > Pseudo-nitzschia multistriata. The sequence continues at coordinate 81,053 of CAACVS010000658.1, read as the reverse complement.
TGCATGAGGTATTGCATCTCTCACGTGCCTTTCGCGAGGAGGTCCGGAGGGGAGATTTTACCACGCCCACCAATGGCGTTTGCCCGGGGTTTATGCAGTGCAATCTGGTTGTCTTGCCCCACGGGCCGATATCCTTTGACTTTCTCCTATTTTGCCAGCGCAATCCAAAGGCTTGTCCCCTCATTGAGGTGTGCGATGTTGGCTCTCCCCATCCATTTGGGGTTGCACCCGGGGCAGATCTGAGGACTGACGTGCCAAAGTGAGTAGAACAATCGAATTTGTATTTGCCATGACAAAGAATACGGGGCGAGGCAATAACCGGTTATTGTTCGCTTCCTCGTCGTTTCTCACTTCATTTTTCTCTCCTGACAAAACTCTTTTTGTGCAGATACGCTATCTATCGCAATGGAAAACTCGAAAAAGAAGTAACGGATGTCACCAGCTATTGGCCCGAGAACTCTGTAGCCTTTTTGATCGGATGCAGCTTCTCATACGATGGGGCATTGATGAATGCTGGGATTCCACTAAAGAGTGCCGAACAGGGAAAAAACGTACCGATGTACAACACTACTCTCAAATGTCGTTCGGCCGGTTCACTGAGTGGTAACATGGTGGTCAGCATGAAACCCATTCCTGCCTTGCAAATTTCAAAACACGTAAGCAATACATGTTTCCTATTATTTTCTTGTGTCCAAGAAATCAATCTTGAACCTAACAAAACAACCAACTCATTTCTTGTTTCTTTTTCCACAGATCGAAATTACTTCCAAGTACACACATGCTCACGGCGGACCGGTTGCTGTAGGGTCGGCATTGGCTATTGGCATCAAGGACATTGATAATCCTGAATGGGGGGAATCGATCACTGTCGATGAGGGTGAAGTTCCTGTCTTCCATGCATGCGGCGTGACACCGCAGAGTATTCTTATGAATGCAAAGGTCCCTTTTGCCATCACACATAGTGCCGGCCACATGTTCGTGACGGATCTGCCATCGGATATGGGGTTATGAAATTTCTAAAACATGCAAAAAGGCGGGAAGACCCACAAAGATAGACTGCGCCTAAGAGTGCAATGCTAATAAAGAATGACCAAAGGGTGCACAGCTAATAAATAACACATCGAGCTTCTAATCAGGCTATTTAGCAATAGAACGAGAGCATTTGCTACGTGTATTCAATGATTCCATTTTTATTTTGTCGATGCGATATTGTGTGCCTTTCATATTATTATGTGGAAAAGTAGTAATATGATTTAAAAATATTAGAAATATAGAAAGGCCTCTTGCATTCGGATGCTGTGCTCTTTCGGTATCCACTGCAGATCTAAGGTGTCTAGCTCTGCGATACCCGAACAATAAAAACACATGCCAATCCCTGGTAGATGTACCAATACGGAACCAACCAACCCGCATACTTTTATACACCAGAAGTAAGTCGCTCGATGAGATCGGCCTTCTTCCCCGACACCTTCAAACCGCGGTCCTTGAGGATTGCTTTGAGTTCAGGAACAGTCCGCTTTTTCAGATCGGACGCATCGAATTCGCTCGAGCTCGTCACTTGGGGAGCGCGTGTTTGTTTGGCCGACGCCGGTGCATCTATCGTCTCCGAGCTGCTCAGATCAGTGCTTAGCTCGGATTCCAGACTGGAAAAGAAGTCATCTTCCGCGGCATCGGCACTCTGTTCCGAACCCTGGCTCTTCGATTCTCCGAGATCCGTCTCGAGCTCCATCTCGAGACTCGCAAAGAAGTCGTCCTCGTCGGCTGTAGGAGCGCTAGAAATATCTGGTTTGGTTTCCTTCTCAGCCCTCTTTGGTTTTGAGGTCGCACTCTTGGACCCTCTGATTTCTCTTTCCAACGATGCGAAGAAGTCGTCGTCATCGTCGCCACCATTTGTTGAAGATTTTTGTTTTTGACTGGAAGGTGAATCGTTGATCTCCGACATGAGCGAAGCGAAAAAGTCGTCGTCGCTATCAGAACCTGAAGATTCTTGTGGTTGATCTCTGCTTTTTCCACTGTGTCCATCAATATCTTTTGAAAGATCGGTCATCAACGAGGCAAAGAAATCATCGGTATCTTCTTTGCTAGGCGAACTCTTGTTTTTTTTATTGTAGTCAGATGGTCCCTGGGAGACAAACGAGCTCCAATCGTCTTCCTGCTGATTCGAACGGCGACGTCTTCCCCATTGACTATCGACGTCGCCTTCCGCCTCGGATGCAGGACGAAATTCAACACCATTGCCGTCATCGTAGCTTCTACCCCGGCGTCCACGTTTTTCGTTTTCCTTGAACTGACTCCAGTTTTCTCGCTCCTGTTTGTGGTCCATTTCTCCTCCAAAGCGACGCTCGTTGCGATCTTGCCTTCGCTCGCGTGAAGGCCCGCCACCAAAGGCACCGACACTATTTCTCGAATCAAATTTTCGCTGCGGTTTATCTTCCCTGCGGTCTCGAGGACCCTCCAAATCCTGTTGCGTAATGGGTTTGCCGGGTCCGCCAAGACCCTTCAAGACCTCGTCATCGGTAAGTTTTCTCACATCACTCGGGTCCAGCCATTCGTCAAAGGTTTGCCCATAGGTGAAAAATCGAATCAAAACCATTTCCTCTTTGAGTCGTTTAACGATTCCATCTTCGCCCTTGAATTTATTTCTCCCGGTTACCTTGATCATGTCTTCAACTTTCAGGCCCTTGTAAACCCTTTCCACTTCTTGTTCGATAGCTTCTTCTTCTTCCATCTCCTTCATATCATTTTCGTGCGTGTCCAAAATAATACCGTCGCTATCGTTACCAGTCGATTTATCTTGCTCATCGATTTCCCATTTCGGATTTTCCAAGTCGAAGCTTTCAATCTCTTCATCACTGAGAGGCAACGGTGCAGGAGGAAGCTTTTTGTATCCCTTCATATTGATAGTTCCCATCCATGAACGACAAAGATCCATGTTTCGGATAGGTTCATAGGTCTCTCTTGTCAATCTAAGTTTCGCAAAGACATATCCCTGGTATTTGACCTTCGTTTCTCGAACCATCCTGTTCGCCCCATGCGAGCGTGTTTTGGTAACTGTGGGCACTACAAACTTGACTACATCAGCCTGTGGCAGATCTTGGGCGAGTTGTTTTACTTGTCGGAGCAGATCCATTTCTAGGCCTGCAACGCAGTTCAGCAGATACCAATAGGGTTGGTCGTCCTCTTCAATTTCCATGCGGTCCCACGTATCTGCAAAAAGCCGAGAAGTTGTCGACCTTGTATGCTGATGGACGCCCCTGCTTTCGATTACATTCGTGCTGCTTGTACCTGTCGGCACATCTTGGGAGTGACATTTCTGTAATGAGATAGGGAGAAAACCATTAACCACAGACACCTGAAATATTCCCAAGAGGGAGAGCAGAGAGATTATCATCTTCTTCTCTTTTGGTAAAGATGTATGCTGTTCTTTGATTTGTTAGTCAGTTCAACTGCGGTCGACTGGAAGAAAATTCACCGATTCAGGAATGGCTCACATTCCGTCCCTTGTTTGATGCAACGATTTATTTACGAATAATTCGTACAGTAGTACAGTAGTCCCCTATGGTACATGTACAGAGTAGTTGAAAGAATTTTATGAATCGCTGTACTTTATACTTTACTACTGATGGGTAAGAATCACGTACTTCTCTTGATGGCTCAGAAAATCGAGGTTGGTTGGTATTACGTATTAGCATTGGAAATCATATTCGCGGACAACGGAGGGACGGCTTGTTCATTGTTATTTCGAAGAAGTACGTACGTACCGTATACCGTAGTACTGTAATACTTTGAAGTACAGAAATGGACAAATTATGACCCATTCGACTAAAAACCCAAAACTGAGAAAGTAGAACCTTACTGTACAAGGCACCGTACACTGTACCAGCAGCTAGGGGTCTAAATTATTACCGTACGGTACACCGTACGATACCGGTAGACTACAGCTGTCGACTGTAGTTTACAGAGTCGACAAAATCGACTCAACAAATACGATACGACATATTACAAGTCTCGACGAAAACAAAACCTACCACCACAACTGCTATCTGTTCCATGAATTCCATTAACTGGGAAAGCGAAGCAAAGAAAGAGAGAAAGAAAGAGTTCATAATCGACGCCAAATAATTCGCTGAAAAAGGAAGAAAAAGTCGGATCATGGGAGACCGTCACCTCGGGATCCGCGATAGAACTTTGGTACTGAGGGTTCTCGTTCCCGGCTTGGAAACGCGATTGAGAGATAAGGTACGTCCTTATGCATTTCTAAATCAACTTTGATTCGAAGAACTGTTTTGTTCGTGGAACATGTCCTTCTGATGTTTTTTTTGTCAATTGATGGGTGGTATTGTTGCTTTCTTCTAATGCACAACAAAACCTTGGTAAAAGATGAAAGAAGTAGAGGAAGCCGCCGACACCGATCCCGATACGAAATCAGCAACGGAGAGAAGCAATACCGGCAGAACGAGTAGTAGCAGTGGTAACCACAACAAAGAAATACTGCTCGATTTAGACGGCGTCGCATGCGAACCGACGAAAGACAGCTCTACGCTATGGAACTTTCATTGCGACGGCGCAACCTATCCGGCACGACTTGTCAATTTGCCGTGCCCGGTTGAACTCCACAAAACGCACGATCACGCCATGTATTACAAATGCTGTGACATTGCGCAGATGCTGATTGTGTATGAAGACTCTATGGCTCTCGATGACGCCGATGCCTATCCCAAGAAGACTGGGTACCCGTCCTATTACCATTCGGGAATAACCCTGCCAATGAAACAAGTCGTTGAGCGACGGTTTGGGCAACGAGACCATCAGCCGGGAATCAAGTTTCCTCGCAACGAAGTATCCGACGTCGAAAGGGAGCTTCACGAACTCATGTGCAAAATTTCAAAGGAAGGGGGAAAAGGCAGGAAGCTAAAAATTCCAAGTCTTGCGAATCAAAACAAAGTCTTGCAAGAAGTAGAAGAAGAAGTAGTCATAGACTACGAACCATGGATGGAAGATGGTATTGAATTCGAAGCAACAGACCAGATCGCAAGTCTCCATCCCGAAATTTGGTTGTCACCTGAAAAGATAAAAGAAATAAAACAAAAAGAAGAAGAGAAAGAAGAGGAAGAAAGGAAAAAGAGACAAAAGGAAAGAGAGAAAAAAGAGAAGAAGAAAAAGAAAAAGGAGCAAAAGGTGGCGGCGAAAAAAGCCGCAGCGGAGGTGGCTGCGGCAGCACCGCTGAAGAGAAAAGGCATTCCGTCCAAAAAGTACATAAAAGAAGACAAAAAAGAAGACGATTTTATCGAGCAATCCGCAAAACTGGCTTTGAAAGGAGACGATTTCTCCAATGAGGATTTTTTGGGGGATGGTCTCGATGATCTTGGTTTCAACTTCGACGATGCGGACCTAATTTGAGCCAACCTCATTTCTTGCTCGCCGTGCCATTGCAAAGGGGATAGGAATTTGGTATAGCGGTCTACGGTTGAGTTTTTTGGAAAGGAAAACATTGAGGGAATATTCATTCATATTCTCTTTGTCAATATTGCTATAACACCATTAGATAATACACTAATTATACCAGTAGATCGAAGTAGATTTGACGTTTGAATTGTTTTGTTTGTATCACAAGAACAGAGCGAAAAAATGAATTATCTAAGGTTGATATTTGGATTCTTTCTCCTCTCTCTCCATCGCTGACAGCGCGAGGGAGAGTGGTGGGAAAACAGCGAAAGTTTAAGTTCTAGTAGTGTCAAAAACATGTATGAATCAACTTCGGATAAGAATATTGCATTCCGTATCGTTTATTGGTAGAGTCTTTGTTGTTGCATGTATTGACCCGGAACAGCGTTCTTTTGGTTCTGGAAACCCCCGTTTGGCAACATGGCACCAACACCAAAGCCTTGCGCCTGTTGAAGAGGAGGTGGCCCTTGTCCGTGTACGACAAGAGCTCCACCCTGTGCGGCATGGGGGCTAAATACTCCTGGTGGGGGTGCGTTCATGACTCCTTCCGTGGTTTGGCTTTTTGGAGATGCAAAATCCTTCTGAATTTGAGAAAGGGGTGCATTGGAACCCGCGATGCCCAGACAGATGGGTGGTTTTGGAACGCTCTTCCCGTTGACTGCCTTTTTCTTCTTCTCATCTTTTCTCATCATTGTCAACTTGACCTCTCCTTCTGCTGGTTCGTCGATGTGGTCGATGTTCACCAAGTTGCACAGAGCCCTTTCAAATTCGCTTTTAGGTTTCTCTTCGGCGGCCGAAGCGATTGTCAACGAGTTCATGGATAGAGCTGCTCCGTTGTTGCCGTTCGTTTGAGGAGTTGCAGATTGTGCTTCATTACGCTCATTCATCGGTGTCTGGGGTGTGGCAGTGCCAGTGGGTGGTGAGTGGTACGCACTCATGACAGCAGTTGCCAAGTCGACTGGGGGAGGTGGTTTGGGAGCAAATGGGTCGTTTACAGGTGCTTGATGGAGACCAAAAACGTCACCGACAGGCGTCGATGCCGGAGCGGGAGGAACGTGAGGGGGACTGGTAAAGGCTGCTTGTTGCGGCGGCAGCGGTGGGCTGACATATTGCGGAGGAACAGGTGACGGACTAGCATACGTGGGAACCGCGGCAGGTGGCGGTGGAGCCTGGTAGTAACTAGGGGGAGCGACCGCTGGTACAATGGCACCTTGTGCAACACTAGGTTGTGCTGGTGCGGGGGTTGGATAGGTTGGAGGGGGAGGGGATTGGAATGACTGATCATATGTGGTTGGAGCGCTGTAGTAACTCGCCACGGATCTCGCGTCCGAAGAGGGAGGGGCGTACGCCCCTGGCTGAGGTGCGGGTGGGCCGGCAAATCCTAGCAAATCACTGGTGTTATTGCTGGGAGGAGGATTTCCCTTTGGAATCTCCCCTAAATGCTGTCGACTTTCATTGATGGATGCTTGGATAGCTTTATGCAGCTGCGCATCTTCCTGTTCTCTCGTCAAGGGCGCATCACTACTGAAGTTCTGAGTATGCGATTGGTAGCCTCTGTATCGACCTGGACTTTGGCCAGGAACAGCACCCTTGATGCCAATCTGAAAGACCTTGGGCATGGAAAAAAAAGATTGGCCGTCGATCGACAAATCGTATTGGCGAAATCCAGGTTGCGCAGACATCGGAGGGGCTGCATGGCAAGTTACTTTCACCACATGATTTCCTTTGAGTTGCCAACTATGATCAAGAACACCAGCACGGTTGGTAGAGTAGTGAACTTCTTTTCCATCCATCATAATTTGACGCTTCCCAGATGTGATCGACCACACAATAGTCACATCGTGTTCCTCCCCACGACAATCTGTTCCGTTCAGGCCTTCTCCCAACGCCTGCTTGTTAGCAAATCCAAAGCGCCTGAAAATTTGATGTTTTACATATTGACAGGAGCATTCCAGTGCAATGATGATGTCGAAGCAAGTGAAAGATCAATTGTTAATTTCGTATCTTTTCCAAGTGAACGAAAGCAACACCGAGCAAAATAGAGTCGATCCGAGTCGCCTATGACTTTGAAAATAAGAATCCGAAAGCAATCGACATCGGCAACAATTATTGGCTACAAATACGTACCATCTGATCTTTCTTTTGGAAGAAGAGACTCGCTTCCCGGCTGCTACTGCATTGAAGTCGATTTGGTAAATAACTCCTTGACTCATTTTCTTCGGACAGAGTTTCGGTATAAAATGCCAATTGATAGATCAGTCAAAATGTAACACTGCAAAGGCTGCTACTAAGTTGCTTGTACTGCTGCGCTATGCTGCCTTCGGTCCCTTCCAGAGGTTACAAGGCTAAGGATGCTATCTTTAAAATCTTCCAAGTCTTCAGCTTGCGATCACGGAGCCCGGTTACTTCAATTACCTAAATGCCGCTGCTCCGGTGGTCATTCGTATCGTGTGATAATTCGTAATCGTCATCTCGTACGGTACTCGTCCAGTACTCGTAAGTGGCATACCACGAAGTACAGTACATGGAGGCAGTATCGTTCAAAAAACCAATGTTGTAACGCATCGATTATTTTTCCCACGATTTTGGCCGTATTTGACAATGCACAAGATCCAACGACTTTGGCGGGAATGAACGAATCAATCGCGGGAGAAACCTCATTCGGACAAAGTTAGCGGTTATTCCGCTGTTATGGGGCATATCACCCTTGATTGAATGTTGGTGGGACTGCGCACTCTCAAATTTTGGTCGAATGACTCGAATCGAAAACCAGGAACCGTGTCGATTTTGATTTTTGGGGCAAATTTAGATTCTCCCATCCCCCATTTTGTTGATTGGTTTTGATAAAAAAAAATGTGATCAGAAATGCTCACAAAATTGTTGAATTTCTTGATCACATTTTTTGTGATTGATTGTGATCACATTTTTTCATCAGATTGGAATTCATATTTGCAAGGAGTACATACTAGGCCTAGGAGTACTGGGACCAGTTGTGTAGGACCAGCAGTACTACGTCACACAAACCGGTACTATGGTACGTTGTTTTTCCTGGGTACATAAAATAAAATTTTCGCGTGTATTTTGTGATGCTCGCACTCAATTATCTGGCCATTTTCCTTGGAACATGTTCTCGTACCACTCATTTCTCATGTGGAGTTCGATGCCCTTTCTCATGCTCAAAATCAATTCTTTTTCATAGAAAATATTATCGTATTCGGAGATGAATTGTCTCAACCATTCAAAAATAGCACCGTTGATAGTCCCTCCCCACCTTGCCGCACTGACCTCCAAGCTATCTGGAACCAGGTCTAGTAGTACTAGTAGTAAGGACCATTCCTGAAGCACTCGTGAACCCACAAATCTATGGTACGGGACAAGTACTACAGGATAAGAATCAATCATGAGTCCCTGGGACTGGACCTACACATATACTAGGTTCTTGTCTACTAAACCACATATACTATTATATATACTAAATATTACTACATATAGATCATTGAGAATTCATATTCTCAATGACAACACTTTCCAACAGAATCACCTAAAGCAAAACAGAATTAATGAGTTACCACATCAACAATGAGTTCTGTTTTGAAGCCCATCTGTAGAATGACTACTAGGATCTACTACTGTGCAGAGGATCAAAACTAAGGCAACTAGTTCCTGATCAACTACAACACAGGAAATCATGTAAACAAGGCAGATCAGCCTCTGGTGCGATACTGTCTGCATAATGCTCTGATTCAGATGCAGTCTAGCATGATCTTGTGTGATGCATTTATTATAGCTGGTGAAGTATTAATGCTCCTTCCGCATTGGGCCTTTCATATATTCTTAACAAGCTTTGGGTTGGTGATTGGATTATAGGATGACTTGCTGTCTAGCTGGATCCAGTTCTCATTGACATGTCCCCCTTTCTTTGCTGATGCTTGTGCAAACAATTGTTCCACATTTTGGCTGTGTTTAAATAGAGTTGCCACCCCATATTGTAGCGCCTGGCTCTCAGTGTACGCAAGATCCAGGGCCGCTAGTACTAGTAGTAGCAAGATGCCAGATTGCCCTTGCTGTTGGTTGAGTTCTCTGATATCTCTGAGCTGTGTGATCCCTGTAGGCTTAGTAGTACTTGGTGGGCCTGTAGCATCTGGTTGCGTAGTGTGAATGACTAGCCCAGTCAGTTCAGCTGTAGTGGTGTTTTCCACACTCCTTTAGGTGTCATTGTACACCAATACTGTATTGCATGACACACATGATGTGATATCCTCACCCTGCTCTAGATAGGTATCCGCGTTGGTCATTATGTGCACCATTCCTGATTCAGCAGCGTCTCATGTTGCTCAGTAGTCCCAATAGTCATCATTGCTGCAGTTTGTGCTGTCTTTTTTGGTGTAATCATGATTGGTTGGTGAGTCAACAGAGTTGGTGTAAGATTCTTGTTCCATCCACTGCACATGGCAGTTTGCTGCCTCATCCCTAACTGGGGTGGAATCTACAATCTCACATAAGTGAAAGAAATTATCCATGTCCTGACCAAAATTATTGTATTGTCCACAGCAGTCATTAATAGTTGTTGACTGGTTAAGGCCATTGAGTCAGTCTAGTACTCATTCTTTCCCTTATTCACAAAGGTTGTCAATTCCTTTGGTTCCTTTTCATCATCATCGCAGTCCTGGTCATTGAGCTTTCCTCTATTGGGTCCACCACTGCTCCTGTTCTTTGGCTTGGGACAGGGCTTCTTAGTACCTTTGAATTGGTTCTTCTTCAACAACATCTCCACCAGTGCCTTGTTGGTCATTGCTGGATATCTACTAGTATTTACTTGGGGACTGAATTGGTTGCCTAGAGTTTCCTTGAGTGTGCTGCTTGTCTCCCCATTGCTTCCTTCAATGATTATGGCTGCTATGAATTGTTGTGATACATTGTGTTGAATCTGCTTCTTAGTACCAGTAGTTGCCATCATTAATTTAGTGATGCCATCCTTATTTTTCAGTACAAATTATACAGGAGAGCTCTACTGAGTGTTGCTCCCCAAAATTTTCAGCATGACTTGCCTTCTGAGAAAGAAGCAGGATTGGTTCTGCGCCACCAGAATAGTTGCAAACTACCTCAGTAGATTTTGTAATATGTTCTGCTGCACTCAGAATGGAATCATTAAATTAACTGCTACCATATGGGAACCACTTTCTTAGTGCCTCGATCACTTGTTATGATATCCGTAGTAATACGGTAGCTCACAGTGGATTTCAACTGTTTTGTAACGGATTGCACATTATGCTGTGTGCAAAACAGTAAAAAAGATTCCTTTGGTACCTCTCCTGCACCATACGTACCTACCGTACCCTACTTAACTGTAAAATATTGCGAACAGGGGTCATTGTTGAGTGGAACTCGCTGTCACCGCCAACGTGGAGAGGCGGGTACAGATCGCGGGGTGGAAAGCGTAGAAACAAAACAAATAACAGGTTTATAAGCACCCAAAATGGATTCAAAGGGAGATGCGGCCAACTGAGTGGACATATCTTCAATGTGGGACCAGCACAAGCCTCAAGATACATGAAAACCAAGGGGGAACTCGTTGAATATGCTGGACGGACATATGGCGTCAAAGTGCAAAGAGCAATAGACGACGCGTCGTGTGTGCATACGATCATCAAGGCAAGCAACCCATTTAAAGCAATGACCAAGGAGGCAATAACAGCAATGGATGAAATACAACTCACTGTGAACAAGGAAATTGCAAAGCGACACACCATCAAGTTGCTGTGGTACGATGATGATATGAAGAAAATGTACAGCACAGTACACGGCCAGTGCACCAACGGCATGTTACAAAAGATCAGCGCCAATAGTGGCTTAGTGAACGTCCAGGACACATCTGATGTGATTGGTCTATTACGGATCATAAAGAAAATATGCTACAGCTACGAAGCGCAACAGTTCCCGCCGTTAGCCGCGGTGAGAGCCACTATGAATCTATAAATACACACAAGGAGAGTTCACGATGGACATAGAGTGGTTCAAACAATTTGAGAACCTACTAACCACAGCGGCAGCCTGTGGAGGCGAACTACACATCCCTGGCATCGACAGTTATATGATTATAAACAGAGACTATGGGGGTGAAGTGCCGCAAGAGGAAGAAACCAAACGTACTATACGGAAGAAGGCTCTGGAACTAACACAGTGCACAGGCCACTATATATATTGAAAATTTGAACCACGGACGCTACGCTGGAATAAAACAGAAGCTTGAGAATGACTTCCTTATGGGACAGAATAACTACCCAGAAACTTTAGTGGAAGCACAGAATATACTGGTCAACTATCGACAGAATAGTGGGACCAGATACACCAATGCTAACACGCGACAATCCGCAATGGACGGAGTAATGTTTGCACAAAGCACAAACGAGCATAGCAACGGACAGCGACAAGTACGTAGCAACATAAAATGCTACAAATGCGGCAAGATGGGACACTATTTGTATGAGAACATGTGCAACCCAGTAGATGTGGCTGCATATGAGCTGGAAAAGGCTGATAAACAACAGAACAATACTAGCAATAGGTCGAATCAAGGAGACCCACGAGATCCACCTAAACAGGATCCCACTGCAGTGAACTGTGTACACTTTGCTGACGCAAAAGACGGGCTCGGTAATGAAGACGATATCGACACGTACGATGAGGAACCGTACTACGGGCTAATGTGTTGTACGAAAGGGATACTCAGCAGAAGTACAGCCAGTATTAGCTATGATAACATACTCAGTCAAGCAGATGGGAAGATTAACAAAGACTGGTTGCTACTAGACAATCAGTCGACGATCAATGTTATATGTAACCCACGGTTGCTGAGAAACATACACAAGACAAGCAACACGATGTACATATACTATAACACTGGCGTTGTCACCACCAATATGGGTGGTGATTTTCCAGGAGTGGGGACAGTATGGTACCACAAAACTGGAATCGCAAACATACTATCGCTATCACAGATAAAGAAACAACACAGGGTCACATATGACAGCATGATTGACAATGTCTTCCGGATGTAAAGCAAGGACGGAACACTATACAGGGAGTTTAGACAATCACCAAAAGGGCTGTACTATGCTCCCATACATAAGGATGCGATGTTATTCACCAGTCCAGGGATTGCCACCATAACGGGCAACAAAGCAAAGTACTCCGCACTTGATCAGAGACAAGCAAGTCAAGCGCAGAAGATGCAGGATATACTCAACATCACAACCAAAGAAATGCTTAGACTGATTGATACTAACACAATACCGAATTGCCCCGTAACACAGGAGGATGTCAAGATTGCTGACAAAATATTAGGTGATTCCATCGTGGGACTAAAAGGAAAGACGGTTAGGAGATCTGAAAGACACGTACGGGTAAACGTCTCCCCGCTACCACAAGGGATCATGTCCAAGTATTCGAATGTTGAGCTCGAAGCAGACATCATGTATGTTAACGGCATCCGGTTCTTCATTGCAATCTCACGACATATCCAATTCGGAACAGTAGCCATGATCACCAATGAAAAATCCACCACATTACAGGAGTGTATCGCGGAGATAAGAAGCCTCTACACCAAGTGGGGGTTCACTGTTGTTACCATGAGTATGGACATACAATTTGAACCCATTGCTGCAACTATCACAGAGCTTGGAATCACACCGAACTTTGTATCACAAGACGAACACGTACCAGAGATTGAGGGATACATAAGTACAATAAAGGAGCGGGTGAGAGGAATCCAATGCACCCTGCCATACAAAAGACTACCCAGCAGAGTAACTGTCAAATTGGTAGCAAACCAGGTGTTCTGGTGGAATTGCCTGCCAAAGCTGACAGGAGTGTCAACCACGTTGAGCCCTCGAACAATCATAACCGGTCTTAGGATAGATTATGGGAAGCATATGAAGTTGCAGTTTGGGGAGTATGTACAGACCGGACACCCACACACAGTAGGTGCCTTGGCACTGCGTCCCACTGGCAACATGCAAGGCGGTTACAGGTTCTACAGCCTACAAACCGGCAGGGTAATTAACAGAAGAAATTACAGCAAGCTCCCAATGCCAGATGAAGTTATAGAAAGAGTGGAACATCTGGCGCAAAACTATCTGGAGGGCGTGGACTTCAGGGATAGGACAGGTCAACCAATTGCGGATACACCTGTCAAGTTACCCCAACACAACAACACGGTCGATGAGTTGAGGAAGACTCCGATTATCACGATGATGGGAGTACCGATACCTTCAAAGATTATTTGGATGAAAGTTTTGTGGAGGATGACACAGATGATAGTGAGAGCCTGGCTACACCCAAGAATGAGGACAATGTTAGAGATGATGACTTGGAGGCTGAGCAGCAAGAGGAGAGGAGAAGCGGCCTTTGGCCTCAACGGGGTTGTGATTATAACCATCTAAAGACAGTGGGCTACATGAATAATTTAAATGCGAGACGAGGACAGGAGAACTGGGGAATGAAGCAGTATGCCCTGGTTTTGCAAGTGTTGAAAACGCGTTCTACAAACAGGTCCATGACATACTACTAACACAGTATGGGATGAAACAGGGGATCAAGATATTTGGAGAACGCAGTATAGAAGCAGTGAAGGCCGAGCTGCAACAGCTCCACAACAGGGAGGTTGTTGAACCTATACCGGCAAAAGAATTAACTGCTGAACAGAAGGCAAAAGCACTAGCCTATTTAATGTTCCTAAAAGAAAAGCGTTGCAGGAAGATAAAAGGGAGAGGCTGTGCTGATGGAAGGAAGCAGAGGAATTGGATGAGCAAGGAAGACACCACGTCTCCCACAGTGTCAATACAAGCACTAATGCTCTCCTGCATGATCGATGCTTACGAAGGAAGAGACGTGGCTACTGCTGATATTCCAGGCGCGTTCCTCCAAACAGCAGATAAGAGTGGTCAGACCCATCTCAAGCTTGAGGGGGTTATGTTGGACCTACTAACTGAGGTGGACCCAGATCTGTACAACAAGCATATCAAAATTGATCACCAAGGAAGGAAGTCCCTCTACGTTAAATGTTTGAAGGCTATATACAGCACGCTGAATGAAGCGTTACTGTTTTGGCTCAAGCTGAGTGCCGATCTGTCGAGGTKGGGATTTGTAGTTAATCCGTATGATTGGTGTGTGATGAATAAGGTAATTGAAGGAAAACAGTGTACAATACTGTGGCACGTGGATGATATAAAGGTTCACACCACAGTGCTGATGTTGTTACACAGGTGCTTGATCAAGTCAACCAAGTATATGGGAAGGAGGCCCCACTGGTGGTTACAAGAGGAAAGACACACGATTACCTGGGGATGACAATTGATTTTTTGGCGAATGGGAAGGTTTAGTTCACCATGCATGACTACATCGAAAACATGCTGGCCAAGCTCCCAACAGGCTTTGGTGAGGGGGAGTCCGTTACCCCAGCAGGTCAACACCTGTTCCATATAAATGAAGTTAATCCGGAGCACCTAAATGAGAAGCAGTGTGTTGTATTCCACACAAATACTGGGAAGCTGCTATTCCTTGCAAAGCGAGCACGTCCCAACATACAATTGCCAGTGGCATTCCTGTGTACCCGAGTCCAGGAAGCTGATGCTGATGATTGGAAGAAGCTGGAGCGGGTCATGAAATACCTGCGTGGATCAATTGGGTTGCCACTAGTTCTAGGGATCGACGGAACCGGACAACTTAAGTGGTATATTGACACAGCTTTTGCCATTCATAACAATATGAAGAGCCACACAGGGATGATGATGACCATGGGACAGGGAGCAGTCAACTCATCATCATCAAAGCAGAAGCTCAACACTCGCAGTTCCACAGAGGCAGAGCTTGTTGGAGTTGATGATGAGGTAACTCAGGTGATATGGACCAGACATTTTCTCCGGGCCCAGGGCTTTGAGATCACCAATAACATTGTGTACTAAGATAATCAAAACGCAATGAAGCTGGAAAAGCACGAAAAAAGGTCCAGTGGAAAGCGGACTCGGCACATGAATATCAGGTATTTCTTTGTAACCGATAAGATATCTTCCAAGGAACTAAATGTTGAATACTGTCCAACGCTGGATATGATCGCGGACTACTTCACTAAGCCGCTTCAAGGATTGCAATTCCGGCGGTTCAGAAACATCATACTTGGAATTGAAGAACATGACATAACCTGGTACAATCGAGTCACAATCGAAGAAATCAGAGCCAGGAAGGAACAGCGAGCCGCTACTAAGGCCGCCAAGGATGATCTTACTAAGCAGCAAATGAAACAATGACAGCAACAGTACAAGGACAGCTGCTTTGCAAGATCACAGGAGTGTGTTGAGGGGAACTCGCTGTCATGGCATATGGACAGACTGGGGTTCGCCCGTGGAACGCACACAGAATTAATATAAGCCTACAGACACGGATATATATAAGTGACGTGGTAGGAAATGAGCGAGTGAGGGAAGAATGAGCGAGCCACGATTAGGGAAGGAGAACCAAAAGTGGAATTTAGTGATTTTAGTACATGTTGAGTGTAAGCTCATTCTTTTTAGTTTTATTCAGTTAACAGCATGGTGAGAACATGGGCTTTAAGACTTTCTGTAGTAGTCAAGTAGGAATACTACCACATGAATTCAGCAGTCATGACTGCAGCAATCACAAACGCATCACCAAAACTTCCTCGACCATCGAAGCCGAAGCACAAACGATAGAGTACATGATGTCGCAGTAATACACATTTTGCTTTTCATCTACAGCACTTGATATACATACCTCGATCTTTTATTCTCATTCTTCTGCAAACCAATCGGGCTCGATTGATTGGTGTTATCGTTTCTGTTCTGATAACGGCATGTTGATAACGTAAGAAAATTTCTACTCCATGAAGATGACGACGACAACGACGATGCCGAGCTTTGGAACTACCGCACAACGTAGTTCCTTTCGAAAGACGACAATTTTATACCTAGCAAGAGGACCGATACTGGTGATTGCCGTCGTTATTTCTCTATTTGCTCCATACATTCGCGAATACTGCACCGTCTACCTTTTCGTACATCTTGCCGTTGCAAGCATGGGTCTGAACTGGATATTCCATGATTTGTTGGAAATTTCCGAATCGATAGTACGTAGGGGTGCTAATTTTGCATTAGATCAACTGGTGCTGGACGACTTGTTGCGGGCAATATATCATCCGATAAACGGTCTATGGGCATGTTGCGTTGGGACTTACTTGGGAGCCTCTTCCATGTACGGATTGCAGATGACCGACGATGACAAGACAGAATTGCTTCAATCTTCGTTATATTTGAAAGACAAAAATCAAGCTCAGGCAGTACTATTAAAGGCCGGAGGTTGCAAAGCACTCTTACCGGAATCTGTACAAAACTGGTTGCAACAGTCTTCGTCTTCTCCGACCTTGGAGAAGACCATTGATATTTCTGTAGGGTTGGAAAGCGACAAGAGCACCTCGGATTCTGATGTTACGGAAGTCGACGAGCACGATCAAATCTTCAGGGGATCTACTGTTGTCGACGAAGACTTTGAAAAAATTGGAGAGTTATCAGATGTCTCTCAACCATCAAATATGGTTCACTCTTTCAAGGATGAACGAATGAAGAGATTATCGGGATCCGAGTCCCAACAAGAAGCAAAGGATCCTACTGGTTGGGAGGACGTCAGTCAAACGGACCCTGTGGAAGTTTTCTTCAGAATACTACGAAACATGGCGATGGATCGCATACGGTCCTATGCAGAAGCCCTTCCTCGATCACAGATTGAAAATGTAGGAATTGTAGCATTGATGGCTTTGGGGATCCGTCTTAGCCTACGGCGAGCGTCTTACGATAGGGCACCTCTACTTTGTGCTGGTGTAGCTGCACTTTCATTTGGCACAATTATATCCAGAGAAGCAATTTTGGGGAACATTTACAACAAACAAAGCATGCACATTGTTTGCAAAGACATCGCTTCGAGCATATTGGACAAGTTGAAAAAACGAAAATATTCTTCCAAAAAAACATTCTTTGCAATGGTCACTATGCTCATTTTTTGTAGGAGGAAACAAGGCAAGATGGGTGCTCCACGTAATAGCCAGTCGTTTAAAACAAGGTAGCCATATATCTTCGGAAGTGAGGAAGAATGCAATTAGATAGAAACGCTGTACGGATATTTGCTTCTCAAAACCCATGCACATTCACACTGAATTGTCAAATGTACTGCATATGATAATGGGATCATATTTTGATCAATTTCGATAGACTGTTTCACTGTAGGTATAGAAAAAGTACTGCATTGGACTCTTGCCGTACAAAATGCAAATATGTTGCTGTCATTTCATGGCATCTCAATAAATCTCTCCATTTCATGGACCCTCAACTTCGATGATCATGTTCGAGTGAGTAAGTTTGACATCGTTGATAGACCCGATACAAAATGAGGGGAGATTCAAGTCGCAGCTGAATGGTTGTCGTGATACGTCTTTGGATGTTCTACCCAAAGAATTCAAAGCAAAATCCCATTGCAACTTAAAATACCGTACACCATTCCCTTTTCCGCTTTCCAAAACACTATGAACTGGGTTAAGTAGTTCTTCAACTATTTCGTCTAATTCGATTAGGAATATCACTAAATAATGAAAAATCCAGACGTGCTGCCAACGCAAGCTGTGTGGATGCTGTAGAAAAGCAAGGAACAATCTATATTTTGTCATGAGAAGGTAAGTTGAGGACCATTTGATGTATCGTGAATTCCATCTCCAACTGATATGGTGGCGATAGCGTCGCTGGAATGACGGAAATCTTTTATGTCGTATATCTTTCCAAAATTATCTTTCTTCTGGAACGATTCGACATCAATAGGAGATACCAGCACTGGATCATTGATCATGCGGTGAAATATTGGACTTTCAGTAATTAGTTTATCGATCGAAATCGTGTTTCTCTGGTGAGATTTGCGCCGCGCATGAATAGGTTTAGGCCTAGGGTTTCGTTCACCTCGTTCACGGAATTCACTAACCGAAATCGATCGCCGACTTAATGTTCCAGGTCTCCCAGAGACGAGAGGTTTTTGAATGAGTGATAATTGTGGTGAATTCCCATTTATATCGAGTGAACCTTTATCTGCAGCAGCAAAAGCTTTAAGAGGACCCCTTGCTGATGCAAATCGGCAAAACGCTATGAAAAGGGGAAAGAGGGAAGATATATCACTGCTTTTAGAAATCAGAACAACGCGAAAAACCGACATGGGACTCTACGCTGTGTTGCGACTTACCGAAGTTTCGGTTGGTTGCCACACCAATTCTACACAATTCGTCGAATTGTTTCATTGTGGCACTTAAAGTATCCAAATAAATTTCCTTACTCTGATCTTGAATTATCAATGTATCTCGTTCTCTCTGAACGGATGGCCAAATAGGAATATCCAAGAGGGTGGCAATATCAAGCAAAGTTCGCACTGCGTCGTCTTCTGTGAGACGCCTGTTGTGAACATGCACAAAGATGGCAAACATGTGCTTTTGCAAAAAGAGACGCTTTTGTTCTTCAAAATCTGGTCGTGGAGCGCAAGATGTATACAATTTGGTCCATTCGAAAGTCAAAAACAAAATGTTTGCTTGGATCTCTGCTGATATTTCTGCGGCGCCACATATCAGGACGGACGGAAATTCACCGCAAAAGATTGAGTCGCACGTGTTGTTGCCGTTGATTTTGTTGTCTTCCGATAAAGCATTGATGATAGCCCTCGAAACCATATCCTCCGAGTCTTGAATCAACCCGGTGACGGCTCTCCTGAGAGATCCGAGAGATTTGTTTGTGTTGAAATATGATGAAGTGAGGTCATCCACAGTCTCGTCTAAAGGAACACAAGGAACAAAACCAGCCATAGAGAGGCGAAACCCAGAATCAGGGAGTTGTCGAGTTTCCTCGTTTCCATCGTGAAGAAAGCAATCGCTCACGCTGCTACTCCCCACGGATGAGTCCGAGATTTCGCTTGCCGAATGGTCTATTGAAATAACTGTCGTTGGCGTTCGGTCACAGCTTGTTGAATGGTCTAATGTTATGGCTTCCGCATTTAACTCGGATAAACGCGGGAAAGAAAAAATACTGACGCCATCGACAAAGAAATCGTATTGTCGAGTTGATCTGGTTAATGACGATGACTCGTGAGCCAACAAGCGGAAAATTTCCCCTGATCTTGATTCCCAGCTTACGTCGATCTTATCAGAATCATGTTTATATCGGAAAAAATGAGAAATGTTGCTTTTGTTCCAAAAAATTCTGACCTTCTGGCTATGTAAAGACCATACAAGCTCTACTTCGTGTTCTTCTATCCTGTGTTCACCTTTTCCTGCAGCATTCAAATTTGTAAATCCAAAACGCCTACCCAAAATCGACAATGTGACAAAAAGAATGGTAAGCAAGTGAAAATTAGTGGTTCAAATGACAGAACAAAAAGTAGTCAAAACGGTACCAAACTTCAATAGTCGACAAAACTTCTGGCACGTCATCGATGATCAAGAATCATGGCGAAGTGTGACAGAATTAAACCGACACAAGAACTTACCACTTTATTTTCCTCTTCGTCCAAGGTACATACCGTCCTATGTGTTCACATGAAAAATTAAGCTGGTACGTTATCGACTGTATTTTTCTGAGTTGACGCTTCTTTCTATTTCTATTGTGAGGCTCCATTCTCAAATCTATATGAACATGACCATTGCTCCGACGTTTACGGTATTCTTGTTGCCGCTTAACGTTTTGTAGAATCGTTTTCAGACAAATTGGAACGAAGTCGTGTCGTATCGTGAGCATGTGAGGTGAGGGACTAAGTTACAGTACTGTACGGTACTCAACGGACTGTACCGTACGTAAAATGATACAATTGTGTTTCAGCATCATTATTTCAGAGTCAATATTTTTCGCTTTGACGGCCGGCGTGTGATTTTGTGTCTTCATACGCGGTATTTAATGAATGTGGGAGCGCGTATGCCGATCTGATGAGGTTTTTCCGTTTATTGATTTAGGCGCCATTTTGATACTTACTTATGTCCATTTTTTGGGTCGTCGAAACTGATCGTGTTACTCCGCGGGTTACTTCCGTTTCACTGTCCACTCCAACCCTCTTTCATATTTACTCTGTAGATACAGTAATACGATCGATTATGGATCCACGGGTCGACTCCCACTTACCAACGATTCGAAAGCATGTTTCTGTCTTGTTGAGATTGGATTAGAAATATTTAGTCACATGCTTCTTCTCGATCACGAATCAACAAATTATTATTTACAGAGGTGCCCGTACGTTGGGTTCTAGATAGCCATGTTTTCAATAGTACCTACGCACGATAGAACTCACAAGTTCAAGCGTAATAATGTCAACTAGTACTTCGTAAAGTACCCAAGTACTTATCAATTCCCATACAAATGCAAGAAGAAAGTTTTAGCTCATTTTACAGTTAAAATAACCGTCCAATGGACGAAAATAAAACCATTTTCATTGTTTAATTTATCTATGGCTATCAGAAGTTATCTAGTAGTGAGTGTCTCTTGATATTGAATTGGTAAAGGTGCTGTCTGTAGGATATCAGATCATGTGTATGATCCATATATATGATTTGTACATGCGAAACATACCTATGATTCATACACACTCTACATTCATGACTCACTCCTCGATCCCATGGATCCAATTGATTGACATGGTTCATTTGATTCACTTGCATGACTGACTTGACTMATTCGATTCACACATCACTTGATCTTCATTCTGTGCTTTGATTGATTTTAGATTTCATAGTTTGGTAATCCTCGATAAGAGCATCGACTCACTTTTCTTCTACTAGCACTTGATTTACTACATCACTACTATTCTTAGATAGTAACTCCCACAAAAGGAGATCAACAAGTGGTTGTTAGTACAAGAAGGGTAGTGAGGCAAATAGTACTTTTGGCAACAAGAAAAAGAATGAGGATGATGACACCAGCACCAGCACCAGCAATGATGGATTTTTCAGAACCCCTACCCCACCCCTTGTAGAACCTCCTTCTCAACATTTTGGAACCCATGGACCTTCTGATCAGAAAAGTTTGAGAGGTACTGAGCTGCTATTCTCAATTTTCTAAATGTGACAGATTGCCATTCCAGAAGGCTTTTCTTCATCAGTCATTCTTTTTGAAGAGATGCTTCTTGTGTCATCTTCCTACTTCATATTACTAGCAGAGTAAGTTCTGGAGTAAATCAACTTTCAATTGTGTCGACTCGCACTTTTAATCATGGTTTTCTTGTCTCTAGGATAAAATATTCATATTTTCACACAGTCATTTCTTCAATCCAACTGTCAATATCCTCAACTACAGTTGTGGGGATGCCTTGAGAGACAGCGAAATTTGACATCGCAGGAGGTCATCAACATCTGAATGCACTGTCATAAAAAAGAATTGATTTTTACAATTTTATCTAATTTACTACGGCTGGTTCCGTGCAATACAACAGAACTATTCGGCTCACACTGCCTTCGCACCGGTCCTAGTAAAGGTTGCACGAAATACCGGAAGGTCGCGTTCCAGGACACTGATTTCTCGCTCGGTGGGAATCCCAAGTATGTTTTCGGGTATGTACTCTTCCACGGACTCGTGGGCATCCTGAAAGTATTCGGCTTGCTCTCGAAACTGTAGCCTCATTTCGTCGAGAACCAATTGCACGTCCGATTGCAAGAAAACGGTTGCTCCTTCCGGCATAAAGCGTGCCAGTGTCTGTACCAGTTCGGGAGTAACAACTCGCCGCTTGGCGTGCCGTGCCTTGAAATGAGGATCGGGGAACTGAATGGTAACCATTTCTACGTTCCCCCGGGTTGCCTCTTGATTTTCGGAGGTCGATGTTAGCAATGTTAGTAGTCGCTCCAGATCCACGTTGGCGTTGCAACCTACAAAATCGAGGCCCCCCTCGAGTTTGCGATTTCGCAGTCGTTCCTGGGCATGGTGCACGATGATTGGACGGATCTCGAGACCTAGATAGTTGTAATCACCGGGTCGCTGCGAAGCTAAGTCCAGCAGAAATCCTCCGCGAGAGCAGCCAATGTCTAGGAAGATTGGTTTTGAAAGGTCGTCAAACACGTCGACCGGCCAATTGTCCGATAAGACCGTGGGCTGCTGAAATTTTCTTGCCAGAGGATTGACGTGTTGTCGCGAACGGTGGGAATTGTTGTCTTTCTTTGCTCGCTCGGCAACTCTCGGATCGTTCCAGGGGCTGTATTCCGGGTCGGCTTCGTTCTCGTTCTTGTCGCTGCCTTTGCTGTGGGACTCGGTAGCAATCGGGGTTGCGGTGGACAGACGATGCGTCGCACAACCTTGCGTCCGATCGGCTGCACGGAAGGGGGGCACCGCAAACGCCAGGGTTTTCCCGCTTCCGTTTCCACTTGCGAAGCAACCAGAAAGGGGAAGCGAGCTTCTAGGTGCTGCCTCCGCAAAAACCGAGAGACTTCTCTTCGACGTCGTTTTCGCCGCTGTCCAGAAGAACGAGGATCCAGCAAGCATCAGAGGTGACAGTAGACTCCAAGAATATCGTGTGGGCCCTTTCATGCTTCTTCTCTATCTCTCGTGCAAGTGCTTTCTAGAATAGTTAGTGTCGCGTCGAACTGCGGTGATGCTCTTGATAATGGCTTTCGTTCCTCTGCAACTCGAAGTTGTCGTGCATCAAAAAATTCCGAGAATTAAGACGAATCTTGGCTGATGGGCTGATGAGATGTTTGCTTTCGGTTTCTCACGTCACAATCAATGGTTACGCGAAAGGGGTCGTCGATAGGGAACGAAAAGAAAAAGGGGGAAGAATAAAAAATCGCCCTAGTCTGTTCCCCCCATCTCCAAAATAACGAAAAACTGGAAATCAATTTCCGAAGTTCGAAAACTCTGCTTTCAATAGAGACGAGACCGAGAAACGCTCGTTGCCATGAGAACGACCAACCTCCCGACAACTACAGTACAGTACAGTACAAGAGAACGACTTCGTGCCCACGGTACTAAATTTTGTCCACTATGGCGGATAAAGGACAACGACGGCTGGTCCTCAGCGAAGAAGATTACACCTCCAAGCTATCGTTGATTGTTGCACGCGACTATTTCCCGGAAATCTCGAGGCTCGAGCGAGAGAACAGCCTCTTGGACTGCCGCTTGGCGGGAGACGCGATCGGAGCCGTCGCCGTCCGCCGAGCAACGCGCAATTCTTTAGAAGAGGAAGAAGCAGCCGCTGCTCGGCGGGAAGGCGATGATCGTGATGTATTGGAGTCCGAAAGCAATGAAAACACGCTAGCTCGTCGAAACCCACCGGGTGCAAACATACAGATACGGAAACGCATGCGTCCGTTAGAAGAAGAAACCGTGACCGGGTTCGTGATGAGAGCAACAAACGAGGACGATGACGAGTTTGACTCGAATCTAAAACAAAACATAAGAGAAAATAGACAGAGACTAGAAGCCATTTATCAAACAAAAAGCAATCCAACCAGCAAAACCAACGAAAACGAAAGGCCAGGAGGAGCCATCAGCAACCTTTGCTTGGAGATGGCATCCGATGACTTTGCTCCGGAATCTAATCGAACAGCATGGAAACACAAACCTCTAATGCGGAACGGCTTGTTCTTTAATCCGACGCCGATGAGAAATTCGTCTGAGACAGACAGTGACGCAATTGGAAATGTAAGAGAACAGGCCCTCCTGAAAAATTCAACTGCATTGATGGTGTTATCCGATGGTTCCGATGACATGCCACCCCCTTCGAAGCAGCATACTTCCGGATTGCTATCTAACCGAAACGCCGGAAAAGATAAATTGACGCAAAATTTGCTCAAGAGCCAGCTGGTGGAGTACATACCGAAGCACAAACTCGAAAAGAAAATCGAACCGAGCGCGACGAGATTTCCGTCGAATCCATCGTTGATTCCGATTCCAGGCAGTGCTCTGCATGGGAGTCTTGACGAGGAAACAGATTCTGATTCCCACACGGACTACATGTCTTCGACGGATGCTTCCACGGATCTCGACGCCCCTCTTAGATCGCTTTCGGAGGAACGCCGACGTTTCAAACGCAAGAAAGAATCTTATCGCCAGTCGTACCCATACGTGGCAATGTCGTCCCCGAGAGCCAAACAACAATTGCCAATCAGCACCCATGGAGCCATCGATGGCCCACCATTGGTTTTGTCACACCAGGAAGAACAACTAGAAAAACCGGAATCGACTTCGTCCTTCCGAATGCCGTCGAAAAACGAACGGGAGTTCGCAGCGAGCAACGCAGAAAAACTGATGGCACGCAGGGCCAGGCTGGCGTCGCCCTCGTCCTTGCGTCGGTCTTCTCTCAAATCGGGGAAACACAGTTCTATGTGCCAGGCACTGGGACCCGGTTCGCTGACCCCGGCTGCCCTCTCCTTGATGAAGGCAAAATCGATCAAGTTACGAAACCGAGACGCATTCGGGTCTGCACTTAGAAGATCCTATACACCTCAAGTTGTCCACCGCTCGTCCTCGTCCAAGAGTTCTCGGAGAAGGAGAAGCGCAAATCGACCCGGGGATCATGCCTACAATGCGACGCCCCAAAGATAGAAATACGCAAAACGCTGGGTTAAAGTAATAATAAAGGAAGTTAATCTTATGTGTTTTCTAGTATCCTTTTCCGCAGCCACAGCTATTCGAGACGAGTCAACTATCAATAAATATGCGGCGACCAATCCAAATAAATCCTTTCTCTTTATATTATAAATCCAACTCTATCCCTTTCATACCTTCGCAACCCTTCGGAGTGAACCATACTAAGCTGTATCGTTCTCCCTTGAAAGGCATTGTCCAATGCCTTTGCTTCCATCCGTCGAACTCGATGGCTTTGTAGCGGATGTCATGTTTGTCTCCCTCCACCATTAACTCGCCACCACCATACGTACCTAAACCAACGATCAGAGATGTTGACTGCCCTGCTCCTGCTCCACTATCGGTGTGTGGTCGAAACTGGGCATTTCTGTTGACGGCAATGGTACTGCTTGGCTCTCGATCGGGAAACAGCTTTGTCTCGAGAAGAAATGCGGCCTTGACCAAGTCCGGGAACATTGAGTTGGCCTTGGGCTGCTTCTTGTCACCGCCGGGCATGATTCCAACCGAAAACGAACCACTCGCACCACCCTGTCCCTCCGCAAAGGAATAGGCAGAGGAGCCGGTCAGTTCGTTTCGTTTGGCTTTCAAACAAGCGAGTGCAAGCGACTCCGTCCCTTTGCCATTCTCCTTCACGCCATCAGAGGAAGAAACCATAACAAGTTGTCGTTTTGAACTAGTCATTGGCCACTCTCCAGAGGCGTCTAGTTTTCGTAAATGGTGAAGAACATCCTTGTACACCTCTGGTACCGTTGGATCGATGGGTTCAATTTGGGGGATACGAGATGATTCTGGCGCATAGCTGCTCTCGGTATGCGAGTCATGCTTTGCAGAAGACTCCGAAAGATCGTGGGATGACTGATGCTGTTTCTTTTTCCAACGTTTATAGTCCTCCAAGTGTTCCTTGGCCTTTTCGGCCCATGGTAGCAACACCTTCTCTGTCCATTCCTGCTCTGACCTCAGCCTTCCCTGTTCGTCTCGACCATCCTTTTTCCATTTTGAGTCAACATATTTATAAACCTCGTTTTGCCAATCTTTCACACGCCGAATAGTGGCCTCATTATTCCAACCTTCGGTGTAGCGATCAGACATCCGTGCGCTGAGAATGCGTCTTGTTTTGCCCTCTTGGTTTGCGTATTGAACTTCGGAAGAAACAACTCCAAAGTGTGGTGCGGGAGGTGTCGGTACCAAATGCGGATAATTTTCATCAAAGACGCAGTCAATAAACTCACGATCAATCAAACCGTTACCAAGCGCCACAATGACACCAATTAACCGAGAAGTTTGTCCAGTAAGAAACATATCTCCTGACATCGATAAAATCATGTACGAAGTCGTTTTCATTTTCGATTCGGATTCCATAGGAAATTTCAACGTTGATCGATGATAGATCCGATCGAGGCGTCGATAAGTAAGATACTCGTGAGCCATGAGCTTCTCAGTGAAGTTGTGGTATCTTTTGCGTTTCAGAACGTTTGTCTTCTTCGGTTTTTTGGTGGGCTTGACTTTCTTAGTGGGCCTCGAATCCTTGAAATCAACTGAAGAGGACGCTCCCTCCAATCCTTTTTGCTGAGCATTTGTAGAAGTACTACAACCAGCACACTTATCTCTGTTATCTTCTGCATCTCTCTGTTTTTTATCTCTCTTTCGTTTCATTAGTTTTTTCGCACTGAATCCCTTTTCCAATACACTGGCTTCGTCTGTTACGTCTAATTTTACAACACGTGTTGTCAGGAGTTTAAAAAAGTTTTTCAGTTCCATCATGAATGCCTTCGTCGCGGGATCCAATGGGTTTGTTGTTTCTTTTACGTGATCGATGTCGTGCTTAGGATTTTCTTTGAAGATGGGAGTCTCGTGTATCTTCTCTTTGAATTCGGCGTTTCGTGGTGACCACGAGAAAAAGTCTACAGGCAGGACATACTCGACCCGTCGATAGGTTATCTGTGAATTGAGGGCACGGTGTTCAGCAAACAAAATTACCAAAAATGCGTGGGCGGATGATGATAATGGACTCAAACCATTTAATTGGAGAAAGCACTTATTGATTACACTGAAAACGATGCTCACTTACGTCCATTTCCGCATTGAATCTGAGGTTCGGCATATCCTGACGCCCAATAATTCGAACCGGAGTGACACGGAAGCTGTTCCCGTCATCCATCGTGTTATCGTGGCCTTCATCAAATTTGTCGTCCAGTTTTTTCTGTACCAGATCTAGCCAATTTTCCATCGACATGTCTTTGTGCAACGGATACAAACGCGCCGTCATAACTTCCGTAATAGCTGCCGTGTCCTCATCTTGTTTGACGCATTCTGCCGATCTCGCACTGTATCCATAGGAGCGATTTATGTTGTTAATGGAGGATGATGAATTTGGATTTTCCCCGTCACCATTGTCGTCTTCGTCGTCGGAAAATCCATTAATCTCGTTTTCAAGTTCGTTGATCGTCTCCATGAGAATATGTCCCGCATCTTCCCCGTTTCTGATCATTATTGATTTTGAACAGCTACTTCCATCATACGGTAGGTACCCATACATTATAATAACTTTCGGTGCTTTTGTCGTCTTTCGAGCATATTTCACAAATTGTTTGTAGTCTTCTTTGGATAGACACGCACCATTGGTTTCCTTCAGGTGCCTGAAGATAGCATTTCGACTGGGAAAACTCTCACCACATCCATTACACGTCGCCATGATCGATAAATCTATGGTATTCCTATAGTCAAGTGCAATTCAATTTATTCGAAAGAATCACCGTCCATATTAGACGCAATTCGAAAGGGTGTTAGGATGCTGCCTCTGTTCCTTTCGTAGTGCACAAAGTACTTTTGCCCCTGATTTCCACGAACGAAATTCTGATACCGTATCGGAATGAACTTACCGAAAATGGGATGTGAACGACTCAGCTGAGCAAGCAAATAGCCAAACAGAGCAACCGAATAACCAAACAGCCGAACGACCGAACATTCGAATAAACTAACCGTGACAGTTCCGTAACGGTACAGGTACTCGTACGCTAGGAGCCGGAAGAGTTTCAGTGCGAAGTAACGAATCAGTATGGTATGGTACCATATTTTCCCGTCTCTCGGCACTATTTTTGTGATCGTTCAACATCCTTGATTTCACACCGAATCACATCACGCGATCACGCCGCACCGCAAACCCAAATGAACCAGTGGTCGGTGGCCGTTAAAGAATTCAGTCACTAACTTAGTTCAGTCACTAATGGTTTTTTTCTTTCGATTGGAAAAGGCGACTGAGCAATTCCCCTTTTTCCTACCCCTGAATCAACTGGTTTTCGTAGCTAGTCTTTCGGCGTCGATTTTGATTTTTTCGAGGATCCAACATGCAACAAAACGCGACACACGAAATATCCCCGTCTTCATTCAAACACAACTAGTAACAGAAACAAGCATCCTTGTTGAGAAGTAGACAAAACCTCCGTATCTACCTGCCTTCGAAACAATTGCAGGACAATTAATCTCGAAATGGCTCGTCGCTACGATTCATCGACAACAACTTTTTCTCCCGAAGGCCGACTCCACCAGGTCGAGTACGCCATCGAAGCCATCAACAATGCCGGAACGTGTGTCGGTATACTGGCCAAAGATGGGATTGTAATGGCCAGTGAGCGTCGCATCACCAGTGGTCTTCTTGCGCCTTCGAAGGTAAGGTGCAGATAGATCGACCCTTAATCCATACACCCGGTCAGAAAACGAAGCATTGTGAAGCGGGCAACTGTCTTGCGGGGAAACGAAGAATTGCAAATGGAATACTGTTTCTCACTCGAGCGTTTTTGATGTTGTTCTCTTCCGATTCGAACGCCAACACAATTCTTTCTCCTGGATCTGGTTGCGTTTGCCTATCTTGTTGATGTGCAAATGTTTGCTCGTAGACTTCCGAAAAGACATATCAGCTCTGCTCCCATGTTTCGTGTAATGTTGCCGGTTTGACAGCAGATGCCAATATTTTGATCGATCAAGCGCGACTTCGGGCTGGAAGATATGCGTATCAATACCAGGAACCTATCCCGGTCGAACAGCTTGTAGAGCATGTCTGCAATTACAAGCAGTTTTACACCCAACGCGGAGGTCTTCGTCCGTTTGGTGTTGCCTTTTTGTTTGCCGGTTATGACGAAAACTATGGCTTCCAATTGTACCAGTCCGATCCGTCGGGGAATTATAGTGGATGGAAGGCAACCGTGATCGGTGCGAACAACCAGGCGGGGAAGTCGTTGCTGAAAACCGAGTACAAGACGGGCGAGGAAGGAAAAGAGGAGGGAAGCATACCCGATGTTCAGGAGGCACTGAAATTGGCAGTAAAGGTCCTGAACAAGACAATGGATGGAACGACGGCTGCTGCTGCAGCAGAGAAAATGGAACTGTACACCATGGCCAAGGGCGAAAACGGGGAATGTGTTCATCATATTTTGAGCAAGGAAGAGGCATCGAAGGTGATCGAGGCCGTGGACGCCGAGTCGGCGTCGGCCGGTGAATCGTAGATCGAGAACGTGGATTCTTTTCAGAAGATCCATTCTTGTTGCTTGTATTTTTACGGCTTGAGTTGGAATACCAATGTTTCATGGTCGAATTGAAATCGCGAGACGGATAGAGGACATCTCAGCGATAGCGGTAATACATGAAAAATAGTGATCTATAAACCATAGCGCCATTCCTAGTACAACCATTCGCTTGCCTCCGTGGAGTCACAACCGTAGCATAACAGCAAGCGCAAAGAATCATTTGTGACAGGAATATTTCTACTTTTTAAATTATGCCGTGGCATTCTTACGAAACAGCACCGTTGGCATTAAGGAACGACAACACAGATTCCCGCCAAGCTCGGGGTTGTTCCAGTACTACCGCGTGTCCGCAATCGGGGAGCACATCGACTCCGTGCCGAATCCAACCCAGTTTCTTCTGCAACAGAGCCACCCCCTCGACGGGTGCCATTCTATCGAACTCTCCTACACAGAGTTTTCCAGTCACGGCGCCCTTGCTGCCGGTCCCCTCCGAGAACTCGGGCGTTTCTCCCGACGAAACCAATCGATCTGCCATGTTTACTACGTGCCAGGGATCCTCCACGTCGCTAACCTCGGCTTGGTCCAGTATCGCGAGCAACCCGTCTGCATTGTTCGAGGAAGCAATGAAGTCTACCAATCGCTCCAGAGTGCGCTCTGGCAGTCCTCGGAGGTAGGCGGGTGAATAGGTGGCCAAAAGGATTGACCATGCAAAGGACCGAAGAGAAGGGTCGCTCTTGATCAACTCCGAGAAACTTCGCATGGCTACATGGCCATAGTCCGATCGGTCGCATCCCACCCCGGTCAGGTGAAGCCTCCGTATTCGAACACGGGCATGGTCGGGGATCTTTTGGGAAACCCCGTCCGTTTGCAAGCAAGCAGCGGCCATTGCCACTCTTCCACCAAACGAAAAGCCGGCAATGTCCACAACCAGCTGGTTGTCGTCGTCGTTGCTTCTTCCGCCCGTGGTGAATTCCGCGTCCAATTGCTCCAGGAGTCTGCGGGCTTGGGCCGGCAACGACGCGTCTAGATTGTTGTCGTCTATCGCCTTCTCGCCCTGACCGATGCACTCGTAGACTAAGACTTGACGGTGTTCTGCAAGAGCGCCAAGATGGTGATCCCACGAGGATTTTGTTTGAGCAATGCCCCCAAGCAGAACCAGGGGGGGGTACAATTCTTCTCTCGATGCGGGGAGAGCAGTGCGTGCAGACGAAAGCTTCGATTTCTGCCTCGGTCGTGGTTTCGTTACGAGACAGTCACACCGATCCACCACAAAATTGAACAAAAACAGAGCATGATGCAGACAGGTCACCCAGCGAACAATATCCCATAGAAAGCTCCTTGTACTGCTGTTATTCTTGTACTTCCTATCTCGCTCTGACTGAAAAGACTTCATCCTGCTACGGATAAAGCTCGCTCGTTTTGTCGATGTTGATGCTTTGTTGCCTGAGCCTCCTCGTGCTGGGCGCTTGTTGGCCACTTTGGTCCAGTCGTTTGGGGTTGGGGTTGGGGTTGGGGTTGGGGTTGTGCGTCCTTGTTGACCTTAAAAAGATGATTGAATGCAGGTATTGCTGGATGTCCTTTCAAACTGCTGGGTAGTCCTTGGATTATATCCTCAAGATAGTAGTTGAACATGCTAAGCATTGCCTTTCTGAGAATGGAGTAATCTACTAGTAGTGTCATCCCCACATAATCATGTATCTTTCCTCTTCTTTCAGTGAGCAGAGATTCTTCCACTCCAAACTTTTCATTAAGGTCCTTGAGGATGAAACTAGTAACTAATGTGGGATCTTTGTGCAATATCTTCAGGTCATCAGCATGCCATACAATTGTATTTTGATGCCCATTGATTGTTTTGTTCAATGTGCATGGATCATATGGAATTAGCTCAAAACCCCTTTTGTACAACTGACCATTCAGTTCAACTGACCAGAGAAAGTTTCTCCCAGAACAGCATCATTGCTGCTTGTAGAGTGCCATATATATTGCATTCTCTGCACAAGTGAACAGCACCTTCTTCCCATTCTTGTTGAGGATATACTTGCTGTACATCTTTGGGTTCACTCAACAAAGTAGCTCTGCCATTGGCCTGTCAAGCCTAATGTATACATTCTCCCCCTTGGGCATGTCATTCTATAGGAAAGCTTTGGGGGTGCCCACTGTAGCCACATCACCCCCCTCAATGGCATCCATGATGCACAATAGGAGCAGAGCATACAAAACATGATTGGTGAGCTTACATTCCATACAGATATAATCTCATTGCTTGCAACTGTCAGCACAGTCCCTTCTCTTGATCAAGGTACTAACTCTTTCCCTTTTGAGGAAGAACATCAAGTATGGCAGTGCCTCTTTGACCATCTCTTTTGTAATTGCTTTAGGGTCCAGGGCTGATAACACTCCACAGTCATGAATCTGCTTTAGGTCTTTAAGTACTGCATTTTTACCCGATTCCCCAAAAAGTCTTATCCCTTTCTTGACACTGTATTGAGGAGGAGTCATGGGGGATGCTTCAATATTATTGTACTGCTCTTTGGCATTTGCAACCAACATTACGGACTGTTGATTA
Source organism: Pseudo-nitzschia multistriata (assembly GCA_900660405.1). Lineage (NCBI taxonomy): Eukaryota > Bacillariophyta > Bacillariophyceae > Bacillariales > Bacillariaceae > Pseudo-nitzschia > Pseudo-nitzschia multistriata. Next base: position 48,873 of record CAACVS010000658.1, on the reverse strand, counting down.
TAGTGCAGACTTTCAACAGAATTCCATAAACTGGCACTGAACAGCTGTGGCTCAATGCAGTAAAACCATCTCCTGCCCTGAATTTGTTGTATGTCTGCTGCATGGTTGTTGGTTGCAATCTTGAGCTAACCAGCAATTACAGCTGGCATGTCATCATTGCTATGGCTGTCTGGATCATTCCCAGCACCATCATTTCTTTGGATCTGGTGCTCCTTGTTTGTCTTCTTCTGTTCTTGTGACTACAACTTCATTTATCACCTCAACTGCATACAGAACAAGTGATCAATTGCTTCATCATCACTGGTCTCTTGCTCAGTCCTACCATATACTAGTGCTGTTAATGGTTGGCATTAAAAAAAATGATTTGATTGGGGATTTTGAATCTGATATCTGTAGACAAATATCGACATGCTCTACTACTAGGATCCCCCAACTCCTCCACATGACCATGATACACGACTCTTTATTAGGAACAATAGTGTGCTTATCTCCTATGTTAACTAATTGTTGGAGACCAAGTTACAAGTCAAACTATCAGTTCAAGACTAAAACAGTTATACCCTTGAAATAACATGGTGTGTAGATAATGGGTCATCTTTGTACCTTGTAATGACTACTTTCACTCAACACATTTTAGTCCCACCACGGAAACTTTGCACCTCAACAGATCAACTGCTCACTAAATTAGGCCACTAATTGTGTGAACTCAAAATTTGGCAACTCACCTCCTTGTTGATTCATTTCTTTTGTCTCTGGTTTATCAGAAGGAACTGTGCCAGATCTATTCCTGGTACTCAGAACACAATGCATCAATCACATTTCCTTCTCTTTGAATCAAACAAGAACAATATATCCTGTGAGTGCGATGACAACCCCAGATAAAAATGGAGGATAGCACTGAAAGCAGCAAAACAAGCAAACTGAGCAACTAAAAATACCAGACTTTCTAGTCAAAGAACTGCATAAAGATGAATATCAACAATAGCCTGAGAGCACCCCATATTCAGTTCCCCCTTGACCAAGGGGAGAACTCTTGTCTAGTTATCCACACCCAAAGCAGAGGGTAAAATTGAACAGGAGGAGAGCAAAAATAACAAAGGCAAGGCGCCAAGCCAGGATCCTTGTTTCCAAAGGACCCAAGGCCTGTGCTTACAAGCATTGGATGCCAAAGCCCAAGTATGGAATTGTAAAGTGCAACATGGAGATAAAATGGCACCCAGCAGCAAAGGCAAGGGAAGCAGCAGAGTCAATCAAGGACATTGATCCTGGGATTGGATGGAGGATGCAAATAGTCATGGATAGGTCTGCACCCTTCCCCACCACAGCTCCTGGGCCCTCTCCACCAGAAATAATTGACAATGCTTCCCCTCAAGTACAGTTTGTCATCAACCAAGACTAGAAGTGGATGGAAGAGTGGGAATGGGATAGGAAGCCTGCTGCTTATAACAAGGAGCTCCTTCTGCGTCATGTCTAAGAAACCATTCAGTCTCCTGCTGATCTGTGATCTGCAGTATATATTACCAGATCTGTTGTACTAGACAAAAGTTGCAACTTCATCATAGTTTGCAGTTGGATAGATCCACATGAATAGAACCATGTCAAAGAGATCCCAAGACATTAGTTTGGTCTGGCTATTGTTTCCAGTCATCCTGTAACACTGGACCCTACTGTTTGCCAATCTGCTGACTGAAGACTTGCTAGCAAAAGTAGTAAGAAGACCAGCCTACCATGTTGCCACCAGTTCCACCAGTCTAACAAGCACATCATACCATCTACTACTCCCTCCCTTTCCAGGACAAGGCCTCTCAGCTCTTCTTTCATGTTGTGTTAGTCTAGTTAAACCATGGTCAACTCTGATCTTTGTTATCTTATCTGCTGGAGCATTGCTCATATTGCTGATTGCTGACGTCTAGAAGAAGCTACACTGGACACACTATAAGGTGGGTTCTACTGGCCCTTTCTTGCTACAATTCAAGACTTGTTAAATTGACAATGGAAGAGAGGAGCTCTCCAGTGATACCAAGAACAGTAAGTAAGAGTGAGTGGAAGTGCCAAAAATAGAGCTGATTCCCATGGTCAGTTGCCTCTGTAACATATTTTTTGAAAGAATAAAGAAAAGAACAATTAAGGACGCTGGATCAGCACACTGCTGGAGGTATTTTTAGGTGACAACTGTAGGCCTCAGTACAACTTTGAATGCACAGACAAAACCCTTGTTCCGGCCCATTCTTTTGACCAAAATCTGCAGGTCTAACCCTTGATTTGCATATTTTCTAATGTGTATCCTCACAGATTTTGTACTACAGCAGTCCTCCCAAAACTGATCTTGGTCCTTGCTGAGCGGCTACTGGATCAGCAGCTGCTGGCCTGCTGGTGTGCCGCCGCCAATTTTAGTACTGATCCTATGCACACAATGTACGGAATGTTAGTAACTTAACATTCAGAACGTTAGCACTAAGAATATATAAATCTTGTTGTCGTGGGCCCATGACAACCAAGATTTGTGTATGGAGACAGCTTTTTTATTAGAATCCTTGACTGATCATATTCAGTCTGGTGAGCAGGCATGATGTGCTACTACTAAAGACAGGAGTCACTTGGCACGACCAAACCAAAGAAATTGATCCTCCTCTTCCTTAAAAGAAAAAGCATATCTTTGCTTTCCCTCAACAAGAACAAGAACAGAACACATGATGCAACACAAGAGAGAATACCACACTCAACAAAGGCAAGGAAAACCAAATGACGCATCACCAAAGAAGAGGAGTGTCTCACTGAATACTAGTATTACATAGTAAACGTGCAACGATGACACATCTAGCTAGCGGGCGGGAAGAATCAGTATTATTGTGTATTTCAAAATTCCAAACATACTTTTACCCGAATTGGACCCAACAGTAAACTACTTCTTGTAAAGTACGAAGTACAGGACCGTATGTACTTTACGGTAGATGGGGAATAAATGTCCGGTACGTAAGATCGTGTACCGTATCATTTTCTGAAGAATAACCGTTTTTCTGATTGAAATCCTTTATTGAACTGAATGCTGAATACCGGGAAACTGATGTTACTTTGTTACGAGTGTTTTGGATCGCATATTCTCAACTCCAAAGACTATTTCCAACCAAACAAAAAGTCCGAGACGAACCCAACATGCTTTCGAAAGCTACCGGAGACAAGGCTTCGAGAGCAGTGATTTTTCTGTCTCGCCTGCACCCGACTAGACGTGCCGCCGCCTTCGCAACGTTCGGTTACGGCTACGACCGCGAATCTCGGCTGTCGTTCTCTTCGCCTCCGTCGTCCATTCGGCGCCAGGACGAAAACGATTCTCGCAACCTTCCCGCGAGTCCCGCGCAGAACGATGTTCCGATCGATTTCGCGGTGTCGTCAAAAATCGAGGGCGAGGAATCACAGATCGCTACCGTCACAGTGCGCCCGGGCGAGAGGCTTCGGGCGGAATCGGGATCGATGATATACATGACACAAGGCGTGGAAATGGCGACGACCCTAGAAGGTTCATCTTCTGCATTTAAACGCATGATGACGGGCCAGAATATCTTCCTGACCGACTTTACCTACAGAGATACAAACAACGAGAACGGTGAGGGAAAAGGGACTGTAGCGCTGGGAACGGACTTTCCAAGCAAAATCATCCGCTTTTCTCTCGAGGAGCACGGAGGAAGCCTAATTGCCCAGAGAGGTGCATTTCTTGCAAGCAATACGACGGTAGACATACAAATGGAGTTCACGAAAACGATGACCGCTGGGTTTTTTGGAGGACAGGGTTTTATTTTGCAGCGCTTGGTGGGAGCAGGCGATGTATTGATCAAAGCAGGAGGAACTCTTATCGAACGGGAATTAGAAGAGGGAGAGGTTTTGCGCGCAACATCTGGATCCATTGTTGCTTTTGAGCCGACCGTGTCGTACGATATTCAAATGATGCAAGGAGTGAAAAACGTCGTGTTCGGAGGCGAGGGACTGTTCGTTACGACACTGACGGGTCCCGGACGTTGTTGGCTGCAGGGCATGCCACCGGATCGAATGATTGCAGAGATCGCGAGTCGTATTCCATCCGGTGGTGGTTTCGGTCCTGTGATACCTGTTGGCGGTATGGGGGGGACCGGGGGAGGAGCGGAAGGTGCCGAGGGTGGTGCCGGGGCACCAATCGATGTCCCGGGCACCACCGATGTCGATTCCGGGGAAGAAATAGTTGCAGCAGCGAACGAAGGTTTGCCAATTGACCAAGAAGCAACCACCACGATGGACGATGCTTCGACAACGTTCTCAAACGCTGTCAGCAGCGAAATTGATGATGCATTTCAAGAAACTACTTTCCAGGACGACGGAACGGACTTTTCGGGACCTTCGTTTTCGGACGATACTTCTTTTTCTACCGGCAATACCTTTCGAGACGAAAATTTTGAACAGCAAGAAGGCGAGTTTTTTGGTGGCGATGACGCTGAAATTTTCGACTCGGGCGCGACGGAAGAGGCTGCCGAAGCTGGCAGTAGCATACTGACGACGTTGTGGGATATATTTAACGGCGATTAGATATTGCGGCAAGTATAATTATGACAAGCTCGAGCAATGGGGACGGAAAGGGCTGTCAATCACATCATAAACAAGTGATATTGTATTATTTATTGTTTCTCTACTTTTTGAAAGAAAGAACTCATCTCTGCTATTTGATGATAATCTTTTTCTCGTCCCATCCGTAGAGATGTTTGTACGTATTGAAGATTCGTTCCACTTCCGTGAGAAGCTGGGTTTGAATCATCTCAATTTGCTCGGGGGTTGGGTCCTCTCCTTTCACGTGATGTGTGTGTACTGGCTTTCCCATCACAGCAAGAATGGGCTTACGGAAGGGAATGGGCAAGAAAAAACGCCCATAAATCAAAATAAGGGCAAACCCCAATTTCCTAGAGAATTTCTCCAAAACAGTTGTCGCTCCTGGAATTCCCTCGCCAGCCCAGCAATTTAGGAGCGTCGTATTCCCAAACAGATAGCACGGCACGAGATCGGCGCCAGTCCGAATCGCTAGTTTGATCAGCCCTATTCTTTCTTTTAGCAAGATACATTCATCCTTTTCATTGGTAAAAAATATTTCTGCAACTCCTCCCGTGGATATTCCAATGCTTTCGCCGCCTTCCAGTGCGCTCCGTGCAACGTGTCGCGAGGCATCGATCGTCCCTATGGAACGGAGGACCTGTTTGAAAATCGGAGGGCGCAGAGCAGCAGAAGAAGCAAGTCCTCGAAAGTGATGGCCAAACATTGTTGGAAATCCGAGCATACTGAGAATGTTTCCGTACGGGAAAACACCATGAGGAGGTGCTACATATATGCCAGAATGGTAGTTTTTGTTGGTTGGTTCCGGCGGTGGTGGTCTCTTCTCCACTACGAAACGGAATGAGAAATACTTGGAAACCTGAATGGCAAGATAGCTTTGCAGACTGGTAGGAACAAATTCTTGTGGCAAAATCGCTAAGGGCAGAAGGAACATCCCAAAAATCTTAAACGCCATTTTAACATCGCCCAAAACTAATTTTCCGATCAAGGCGATGGCTGGTGGCAAAGTAAAAACCCCATTCGGAACGACGAAGGCCAAAAAAAGAACACAAAGAGCCTCCGCGAAGAATGTCATCTTTTCAACTTTCAAGACGTCCCCCTTCTTGACCTTGGAGAGTGGTACGAAATGACGCTTGCGCTCTTCGTCGTTTCCCGCTGCCATCTTTCGGATTTCGTCTATTGACAGGGAGCAATAGTCCAAGTACTCGACTTCCGAATCGTTGCCAATGACGCTGGACTCTTTCTTAGTAGAGCTGACCATTGTCGACTGCTTGTGCCTGAGATTAAAGATAATTTACTGCAGGAGATAATATTGTGGCATCCTAATCGAGACCAAAGCAAGAAACAAGTTTGGTCCGTTATGGTGGTTGGTAGTAATTGATGCGAATATTTGTGTTTTCACAAACGGAACTCGCTGTGATGCTAAATCACAACGAGTAGCTAGCTATTCATGAGGTAGAAAACGAGAACTGGTTCTTACAGCATGTAAATAATCCTAACTCTACCTGTTTGCATTGGCAATTGTAAAATTATTAAAAATCATACCGTCCTCTAATATAAACCTACTTAGCTCAACATTCCCTAATTTCTTGTTTTCTCCCATCGCCAACAGTCATTTCATCCACATAAGCAACATCCCATGCTTTCTCTATTTTTAATTTCATCTATACTACTAACTTCCATCTCTACATTTAATTTCATGTAGAACCTCGTCCGTCTAAACTAAAATTCTACTATCCATGATGATAACTTCCAGCCAACCCAAAATTTAGATACATATGTATTTTCCGCTAAACTGAAATTTAGTTATGGAGGCTACACTTACCCCCAATATGTGTCAGTATTTTCTGCTGTCTTAGTTTGCACAGGGCAAATCTGCAACTATCAAAATCAAACAACCTCACCCCCCCCTTGGTCAATTCATTATTTCTTAGTACATTCCATGCACAACAACTTCATTTGACGGTCATACCAAAATGTCAAGCACAATGTCTCTCACCACCACTGGTCTTTTTGTCATTTCTTAGAGCCTCAATTTCCAAGAGCCTGTGCGGCTGTTTGCTTCAGGCCAATTCCATCCAATTTTTTGGTATCTGTGTTGTTTGTGTCCTCTTTTGCTTTGGTCTGTTTCTTTGTTTGGTCCATTCATCTTCCTTTCGTGAGGAGCTTGCCTCAAATTGCACCTGTTGCTTTTTGGTGGCTCCACCGGGAGTGACCTTCTTGTCTCCCCCCGCTTCCATTTTCCCTGTTGATGATGTCGGGAATCGGTCCAATCCTTGGATTGTCCTCCTGTTCTGGACCCTTGGATCCTTGATCTGCCATCTTGTATTCTAAACGGCTCTGTAGTAAGCATGGTACTTTTGTGTAAACTACAGGAGTGTTGTCCGTAGGATATCAGACCGTGGGTATGATTCATACATACGACACATACATACGATACGTATCTATGATTCATACACACTCTACATTCATGACTCACTCCTCGATCCCATGGATCCAATTGATTGACATGGTTCATTTCATTCACTTGCGTGAGTGACTTGACTCATTCGATTCACACCTCACTCGATCCACACAGTGATCCATTCTAGATTTCATAGTTCGTCGATCCTCGATAAGAGTATCGACTCACTTTTCTACTAGCACACACTTTACATCACTTTAGGACAGTCACTCCCACAGGTTATGACACCCTTCCAATAAAAATTCATCACCACCATGGTGATAATTTTTTTAGGCGTGCTATTTTTCTACATTATGTTGATTCAATGTATCAGATGCCGTATGTGTACGTCATTTGATGCATGAAACCTTAAAGAGAATGTGTAAAATATGTAAAATCTGCCCTATTGGTTAGATAAAATAGAAAAGTATGAGATCAATGTGGGTCCTTGAACCCCATTGATTGATTTTTATTTCCTGATGGGTAATTTTCATCAAATTTGCGCAATTGAACATCGGTGGTCACACACACAAGAACCATCTGTCCGAGCCCCAGACAGGTATGATAGCTGTGTCGTTGCATGGTCCGCGCCTGTACCAAAAATGTAACCCCCATAGTTTTGTACCTGGTGGTGTTATTACAGTATCGTGAGTTTTGTTCTGTGGGCTCGAGAGCTAAATAGCTTGAGACCGAAGTGAGGTTACTGGAAGTACTACTACTACTAGTATCTTCAGCAACACCACCAACAAGCTTGAGAGCTTTATCTCAAGAGCTTGTTCTTGTTGGTGTTGCTGAAGATAGTAGTACTTGGGACTTGATGCATGGGACGGATGTGAGGCCACAGTTAATTATGTAATCGATTGAGGAGTACTAGTAGCAGCAGTGTCGTAACACTACTGGTGTGCACACCACAGTGGCAAATGAACTACTACAAGTGAATGGGCTCTTTTCCCTCCCGGTCCCTCCAGATGCTGCAAAAGAACTACAAGCACTGCCTCCACAATATAGGGGAATGGGCTCTTGGTGTTGTCCCTCCCTGTTAGTCCCTCTGGTGGATGCTGCAAACAAACTACAAGTGTTGTCTCCTCCAGTGTAGGGGAATGAGTTCTTCTTTTTGTCACTCCCTGATCCTCCCTGGTTGCTGCTTTTCCTGCTGTTTCAATGAAAATGTGGACTAAATTTAAGTTTCTGGTACAAATTTTCTGTAGGATTCTACAGCAAAATTGGAAATCAAGGCACCAACCAGACTGCTAAATTTTGATTTTTTTTCCTATGTAATATTTCTACTGCAAAGCGTACTAGTAGTATTTTGTGAGCAGATTTCCAAGGTTTTAATGTGTTGTTCTTTGGTTCAGCCTTTTTATATACTTATTGTGCTTGGCTTGTACTAGAACCTTCCAAAAAGCATTCTATTAAGTATTTGACTAAAATAATGATGTATCAGCACCAGATCAAATCTACTGATTATTAATTTTATGAACTAGTTCAGCAATGATTAGCTATAAATATATTATTGTTTTGCGCTTCTAGTAGTAGTTGTTATGCCAATAAGGATTAGTTTATAAAAGAAATTAATGATCAAACATCAAGAATATATTATTCTTTTTCCAAGCTACTATATATTATGCAACTGATCTTTTACTGGGAGCTTTTTGCTCCTCACTAGCAGCAGTAAAAGCTCCCCTTAAGTCCATAACAGCAAAACAGCAAACAAACTGCCTGTTGGTCATACATAGTACATAACAAGATACATCTAGTACTGACCGCGTTGCTGTTGCTGCATTTTCTGCATTGTTGCAACTACGTGCTGCTGAAGCTTGAGGTCATTGCAGGTGGACTCTAGTTGCCTTCCAAGGGAAAGAAGACTCTGCTTCTTTGCTTTCTCCCATTCAAGCTATTTTTGCTTGTGCACATCCTTTCCCGCCTCATGAATGATGGAGGATGCTGATACAGAGGAGGTGCCAATATGGAGGATGCTTGAGTCACTGATAGGAGTTGCTGATACAGAGGACCTGCTGATATGGAGGATGCTAGTAATACAAGTTGCTGATATAGAGGCTTGCTGATGCAAATGATGCTGACGCAAAGGATACTGCTACGGGGGATGATAGGAGTTGTTGTTACAGAGGATGCTGCTACAGATGCTGATACGAGTCACTGATATGAATTGCTGATATGGAGGAACTGCTGATATGGCTTCCGCTCATACAGAGGCTCACTACTGATACAAGTAGGATACTGATACTGAGGAAACTTGCTGATATGGATGGAGAAAGATGCTGATACAGAGGGTGCTAGCTGATACAGTGTCCACTGATACCAAGGATACTGATACTACAGAGTAGCTGCTGATACAGAGGAGGCCCACTGATACGGAGGGGATGTGCTGATAAGGTGTCTGTAGATACTACTACTACTATGAGTTACTGGTATGGTAGCTGCTAACTACTTGTCCCCCTATAATATCTCTTAAAATACTGTCATAATTATCCTACTATAGGCTTGACCAAGCAAAAAAGACAACCCAGTTGTACATTAGCAATGCTGGATATACATACATGAATATTGATGAATACTTCTTTGACCCCCCCCACTCCTCTGTATCACTGAATTTGTCTTTTTACTGGGATTTGATTCATGTGCCTATCATACTTTAGGACTGAGCACATTGATGGTTGGTTGGAAGAAGAGCACGCAGCGTTGAGCTGATCCCCTGGGCATGATGGTGGTTGGTGTGCTGACTGCTGGTGGTGTCTGATGTGTCTTCATTGTTGTTGACACATTGCTTGTTGGACTGGATCATGCATTCTTTTGCTTGGACATGTTCCTTTGCTTGGTGGACTGACTGGACATGATGCTGCTTTGAAGCTTTCTTGCTTGGATGCGCTGCTTGGACTGCTGCTGCTAGATGTGTTGCAAAGAAGGCTGGTGGATCCTCTGTGTTGTCATTGCCATTGCCTTTGCCATTGCCTTTGCCATTGCCTTTGCCATTGCCTTTGCCATTGCCTTTGCCATTGCCATTGTTGTTGTCATTGTTGTTGTCATTGTCATTGCCATTGTCATTGCCATTGTCATTGCCATTGTCATTGCCATTGTTGTTGTCATTGTCATTGTCATTGTCATTGTCATTGTCATTGTCATTGTCATTGTCATTGTCATTGTCATTGTCATTGTCATTGTCATTGTCATTGTC
>CAACVS010000658.1:19683-38622 GCA_900660405.1 Pseudo-nitzschia multistriata | reverse complement strand
GTTGTCATTGTCATTGTCATTGTCATTGTCATTGTCATTGTCATTGTCATTGTCATTGTCATTGTCATTGTCATTGTCATTGTCATTGTCATTGTCATTGTCCTCATTGTTGTTGTCATTGTTGTATTTGTTATTGTTGCTGTATTCTTTGTTGTTGTATTTCTTCTGTTAGTTGTCCCCCTTTATGTTGAAAGAAACATAAAAATGTTATGCAGTATTATTTAACTGTGACTATTTTTTTGCTTGCTATCCTCATTCAGAGGAGCAAGTTTCATAGCTGACAAGATGACCCATTGTCGTGATTATTGATTGTCGCAAATTACCTTCATTGTGTTTTTTTTCACAGCATTTGTTGCCTTGTTGAAAATTATGTGAATAATTATTTTCAACTGATGCACATCAGTTTGGGTTTTTTTGATGTTGTGCTGGTCAGTAGGTTATGCACATATTTCCTACTGTTTCATTTTTTGTTGCATTTAATCTTTATCCCCAGCATGGTACGGTGCCACAAGTTAATTTGATATAAAATAGTATGTAAACTGGAAGTGCCTAGTACCATGGGCTACTACAGGGGGAAAAGGCATTCTAGTACTCAAACACCAAAATTATTACTACTACACTAGTAGTAAAATCATGGTTAATTTTGAAGCCCAGTATATGGTACTGGATCCCAGTATTTAATTCTGTATTTGACATAGATCTACTAGTTTTTGGTCCTCACTTTTTGGACTGCAAACAGTTTAATTTGACATTTAGAACTGCTCCAGTATGATGGCCTAGTAGAGCAGCTGTTCTTTGGGGAAAAGCTTCCTCATAGTAATAGTGTTTGGAACAGTGCCCTGTGTCATTGTTACATGCTTATAGGCCATGGGGGGCAGGCAACTCTCCAATAATAGCCAGTATGACCAAAATTGGCCAGTTGAGACCAGCTGCTGGTTAGAAAATAGGCCAGCAGAACTCTATAAAAAAACAACTCTAGATCACCACCACCAGAGGACTAAATGCCCCCCAGTCCAACAAGTTGATATAATGACTTAGAGATTCATGTCATTGGGACAAAGCCAAATGATGCGGGTCAGCCAAAGTTCCAGCAGTAGTGAGTGGCCAAAAATTGTTAATTCTAGTAGGTGTATTTTTATTATGAATTAACTGGTACTACAACAAGAAGTCAAGGAATGAACTCAAATTTGATTTACAGTAATAATTTCGGAACTGATGACATCAGGGACGTTCTGAAACAGCTAATTTCCACATACTCTTAGCTACTGGATCCCCGACTACTTCAACTACAGTAGATTGTTGCTGCAAGAAGAAGGAGCACGCCTGCAGGACACAAACAGAAGAGTACTTTGATACACATGTACCAGTCGGTACTCTGAGGATGAGTAAGGGGGTTGGGAGAAACTATTTATTAAAATTTTGATTTTTTTGCTACCTGAATTCGACTACATCAAATCGACCACAAAAGGAATACAAATCAGATTTAAATCTAATTGATATCTGATTTAATGTTGATTTTTGGTAGCCTTCCCAGATCCCCTACTATGTAGAATTAACACAGATGGCATGTGCTGGTAGTAGGGCTACCACATGTCAACTATGTTTCTACCTTAAATTGACTATGTTTCTACCTTAAACCGACCATGTTTTTACCTTAAATCTACCAGGAAAAAGCCAGATAAATTTGACCTAGATAAAAATTGTTTCCCGGGACCCCCTATTTTTTCAATAGAGCCGTTGTGTACAAACACGTGCCATACGGTACTGTCTTTGTGTGCATCCTGCAGGCGTGCTCCTTGCAGCAACAATCTACTGCAGTCGAACTAGTCGGGGATCCAGTATCTAAGCGTACGTGGAAATTTGCTGTTTCAGAACGTCCCAGCAATTGAGTAGTCATACTACCGGTACGTACCACCAGTATGAACGCAAATGTGTGGACAAAATGCGTAATAGGTTATGAGTACAATAAGACGCGCCAGTTTTTAGCTGTGAGCTCTTAACTTTGCTTGCTTGTTAGTGCTACCAAAGCACCAATCAGATTTAGAGAATCCATTAGTCGGAAAGAGTTTTCCTTTCTCTTCACAACGATGTGCACATTGCTATGTGAATTTTGTAGAGAACGTTTTCGGGCTTGTTGATTTCTCTGCGCACCGAAAAACCGAAAAACTCTCATTTAATCAACCTCATCATAGGACCTGTCACCCCCATTAGACTGAGCACTAAACAACACTCTCCTGYCCACACACCCACCGGAATAACTTCATTATAACAAGGGGAAGGGGATCTGTAAGTATCGTCGCGATCGACCGAGTGGTTTACAAGAAACAGGAGTCCTAAGCTACAGCTAAAATATCAAAGAAAAATACGAAAAATCGCAACGACGAACTCCACAGTGTAACTAAAACGAATCCACCTTCCCCCCCTTAACAAAGACAACCAGTGTGTCGGACGTCCTTAATACATCAAAGGCGACTTGATCCCGAAGTATCGTTGCAATCGACCAGTTATTTTGAAAGAAAAAGCAGTTTTTGCTGTATTTTGAGTGTTTTTTGGCTCTGAAATGAGCAATAACAMCACCAAGCAGGCCCCTGGAGGGGAAGGAAGGGAAGGAACGCTACAGGAATCCGCCGCACCAGCACTAGSACTACGMRAATCGATGGCAAGGACATTGGAGAGGATGGGGTTCATTGGTGGGGGTACTACTAGTGCAAGCACCACCAGCAKAAAGAAAAAGCAGCAGGAAGATCGCCACCAGCAAACAACAGCAACTATTCCTGTTGGTGCTGTACCAAATGGACATGTTGTTGCAGTATGCAGGCGTACACGAATCGCGGCAAGGGCCTTGGTTATGGCTAAGGAAGAAGGTGAGGATTGCACTACCAAGAGTGCAATGCTATTTGCCAAGTTCAGTGAATCAGAATGTCAAAGCAAAGCTCTTCGCAGAAGAGTTATGAGGTACAGGGATAAGCTGGAGCTTGAAAAAGCAGTTGCTGGTGTCCCCTTATCAACCATTGAATATGCTTTACCACCAGATCMCCTATCTGGCCTCACTGGAAGTGTTGGGGTCAGTACCTGTGCTGCTCCTCCTGCTGGTACCTCCAGGAGTTCCAGCAGTAATAGCAAGGACGGTGATAAAGACGGTGACAACACGAATGCAACCAGTACTGTTGGCGATGGTTCTGATCACACCAACGGTTCCGCAAAGAAGAAGCATAAGCCTCCTAGGACGGCTCAGTATCTTCATGCGGAGAAGCTTGGGAAGCACAATGAAAATAAACTAAAAAATACCGCTTACCTTTCCGTTGCTAAAAAAATCAAACAGGAACGTGCCCTGGGCAATGTGACGAACGTATCAGCTATKGTTGCTCAAGTCAACAAGCTTTATAATGTTGAACTCAGTGCAGAAACGGTTCGGCGACGTCTGTGTTTAGGGCTGGAAAATGTTCCCCCACGTTGGCATTCGGGACGTCCCTCCACTTTGCCTGCGGTGGTGGAGGCCGCTCTGGTTGACGCCATTTCCTTGTACATAAACCTTGGTTGTGCTGAGATGACAGAACAACCGAATCAGAAAACAGTGACACAGATGTTAGTATCCTGTCTTCAAGGAGGACCAACTGTACTAAAGAATTATTCAAGACTTTACAAACGCCTGTCGATTTTGTTCGCACCTCACGTCAGAATTGTTACTAGTTCGTCTAAAGTTGAAGATAGGAGAGCTAAGTGGACTACCTATAACAATATCAACTTATGGTTCAACACACTAAAGAGTAGGTTGATTTCTGGAGGATGGGCCAGAGAAACGACGGCAAACGACDGTGAGGTTGAAGGAGAGCTCGTCTTTTTTGAGGGTCAACTAAATCGGATTTTAAACCTAGACGAAAGTGGATTGACGCTGGACGGAAATCATTCTTTGATTGGGGGCCGTTCCTCTACAAGATACCGCTCTTCGTATCCTGCAATCGCATCAGGCGCAGATAGAACGAACAAGAGTAGTGTACGAGTGACTTTTATTGCAGGAAGCACCGCTGCAGGTTTTCCCCTCCCCCCACATTTTCAACTGAAAACAAAGGCCGAAGACGAGGACAAAAAGATCCAAGATGCTTTCGTTGAAGGCGTCCCCTACATTGAAGGTGTGTACGGTGATAATAAATTGACAGCAAACGGTATCACTGTTAACTGTAATGCCACAGCTGGGATGGATGCGAAGGAATTTCATCAGTTCATGATGGATTCGATTGTAAAACTATTTCCAGACGCCGCCAATTTGCCTCGGAAAAGAGTTCTCATCATGGTGGACAGCGGGCCTGGGCGAAAGGACCTCAGCTTATTGGCGAAGCTCAAGGCGCGTGGGTTCTATTTGCATGCTGGTGTCCCTAATACTACRCATGTCACCCAGCCCACCGATCAGAATTATGGTCCGTTCAAGTCGATGTATCGTCGGAATTTGGAGTCTCTAGTTCGTTTCCGGAGAGAACGTAAAGACAACGTGAGGCAGAACGATTTTCCCTTGCTTGTTTTTGGCAATCRCRTCACATCCAACGAAGAAGTTGTTTTGGAACCTGCSTTCGACAAAGCATTTTCAGTTGCAAATTCCAAAGCGGTCTGGGCCAAAATTGGAATTTCACCGTTCACAAGACGCTGTCTGAGAGACAGTAAAGTTGCGCATGAGTTRATAGTACTGGAAGATGGCACTATTGACTTGACCGCTGATCCTGATACTATTGCGTTGGTTGAGAATGAAGAGAAGAATGCAAAAGCGGTAAAGTTGTTGAATGATGCTGGTTTCAACRGTAATGTATTCCAAAAGTTTGCACCACGAAAAAAGAAGGAGCTGATGGAGACAGTGACTGTGCCGAACTCCAGAGCACGCCAG
Organism: Pseudo-nitzschia multistriata; assembly: GCA_900660405.1. NCBI lineage: Eukaryota > Bacillariophyta > Bacillariophyceae > Bacillariales > Bacillariaceae > Pseudo-nitzschia > Pseudo-nitzschia multistriata. The sequence goes on along the minus strand of CAACVS010000658.1, from coordinate 33,749 downwards.
GATGCWTTGGCGTCAGCAAAATATTCCAGTCAACAGTTTATTATTACAGGAGGAGACACACTCAACACCAAAGATTATTTCATTGCTGAAGAGAGGAAGCAAAGGCAAGAGCATATCAAAGGGCTTGAGTCACTGAAGAAAAAAGCAAAAACAGTCTCAGAGTTCAATGCGAAGGTTAGCAGTTTGATGGAAGAGTATGCCGTCAAGGGGAAGAATGTTCACAATGAGGAGGATGTGAAGTCCCTACCAGTCTCTACACTCAAGTTATTGTGCAAGTGGAAGCAACAAAAGAAGGTTCCTGCAAAGAAACAAGAATTGGTTGATCTTTGGTTGCAAGTGAAGGATATTTATTTCCCTCCAGAATTTGTTTGGAGTGATGAAGATGAGACCCAACTGAAAGACTGAAAGAAGATGAGATTACAATCAGGGATACTGCTCTAGGAAAAGAGAGAGCAAKGCTCCAAAAAGAATCCCTGAACTACATTGCAAGCATGACTGAAGAAGAGAGGGCTGCTTGCAATATGCCCTTGAATGTGCTTGAAGGACTGAAGGAGATGGTTGTTGGTGAAATTGCAGAAGTGTAAGAGGAGCTTCCAGCAGTAGTAGTAAGTGATTTATGTTAAGAGAAATCTGTTCTTGGAATCGATTCCGATTTCGATTTTATTGCATGCAAATAAGCAGTGTCCGGATGTCGATTTCGTTTCGCCGACGTGAATTCTGAGAGGAAAAAAGCTCGGAGCGACGACGACGAATCAAAATAAGAGTGAAGCCCAGTAGTTAGCGCCTTAGCGCTCCAGTAGTTAGCGCCTTAGAGAGCGCTCCAGTAGTAAGCAATTTATTTATTTTATGTTAAGAGAAATCTGTTCTTGGAATTGATTTTGATTTCGATTTTATTCCATGTTAATAAGCAGTGTCCGGATGTCGATTTCATTTCACCGATTCGAATTCTCAAAAAGTGAGAAAAAAAAACAGCTCGGAACCTTCGACAGAAATAGTTTTTCTTTGGAAGGTGTGACAGGTTCAAGTTGGGAACGCAAATGAGGTGTATTGTTCTCTCCGTAGAGCTGTGTACAATTTGTACTGATTCCGGACCTGTCACCACCTCATTTGCGTTCATACTGGTAGTCGTGCTATTCGGCGTTATCCTGTTCAAAGAATCGTCTGTCCCCCAGACGAGCATTCCAACCCATCAGTTTTTCGTGACACGAACTCAAAAAATCTTGAAACATCGCACCGCAAGGAAGTCCTGTTGTCTGTTTACCAACAACATCATTACGTCAAAAAAAACCTCTAGCACACCTTTCTCATCAATTCGTTTGAAAGCAGGCTCTCACGAGGATCTCATGAAGGTCGTTATAGATTTCAGAAATTGGCTGCGGATGATTTTGCACCATTGACTGATTCATCCGTGTCTACATGAACATTTCTTCTCACAATCGGCGGCGTCGGTCCTCCCTCCACCAATACCATTCTCTCCGGGATTCCCGTCGAATCTATCTCGCATTAGCATTTTTGATTGCATTGGTGGGCTTGAACAATATGTGCCAGTCATTTCGGTCTCTTCGATTGCTCAATAGGGGTATGATCCTTAAAAGTGACTTGCTGGGACGACAAATCTTTGACGAAGCGATGTCAGGACAGCAAATCAAATCACGATTGTTGGCCAGCACGGGGGCATGCTCAATGCGTAGTTATGCGATGACTCCCACTAGACTTTTTGGCAGCAAAAAGGGGGTCCCCGGAAATCCACTAGGAACTGTATCGATTTACAACGACCAGGAGGCACTCAAAGAAATCGACGAGGACGCCCTCCAAAGGACTGTGCACCGAATTTCGAAGATAATAGGCTACGAAACATACGATGTAACGTTGCTCTTGGTCGATGATGACGAGATGAGAGAAACGAATCTTGAAACACGGGGCATCAACTCTCCTACTGACATTTTATCATTTCCCTTTCATTCTCGCGAGGACAACAAAGCTGGCCTGTTGAAAGAGCCCGAATTCGATATACCTGACTATTATACCCTTGGCGACATGGTTGTTTGCGTCCCCTACGTTATCCGACGATGCAAAGAAGACATTCTCTTTCGAAAGGAACAAGCGGAGGGTGCTACGAACGACGAAAAAAAATCAGAATATGGGGATGATGATAGTGATCTTATTGACGACGATGATCGTGGAGTGTCTGGGGCAATGGCTAACATTGATGATCCCGAGAAAAGAATCAGAATGCTCTTGGTGCACGGAATGCTTCATTTGGTTGGATACGATCACATCGAAGATGATGACTACGTGGAGATGGTCGAAAGAGAAGAAGAATTGCTCAAAGAGCTTGGAGATTTATTGTAATCGGAGGTGCTGTATTAAGCTATTGTAAATGAAATCAAGTTTTCTTCCGCCTAGATAAACAATCCACAGTTCTCATTGGAATGTTTCATATGCCTTGCTTTTGCCGTTGTTGATTTTCTTGCATTAATCAGGTATGGCATCGTACAACGAATAAAATAATATTAGACCACAGAATTTGAATAACTACGTACGGTATCTTACGGCACAGTAGTACGTACCTCCTCATGAGGTACGTACAGTACTTCATACGAAAACGGATTTTTTTCCCCTTCGCGGCCTTTTTTGGTGACATCACAGAATGTCGGCGACCCGCCTCTGTAAAATATTTCAGGGGGCGTACGGTAGATATAGCGGAGAGGTCATAAATATAGATATGACCCCTGCGGCTGCCACGTTCTGCACGGTACGGTACAAGTATGTACGACTACAGAGCACTTTCTCATTTCGCAACCGTCTGTCCATCTATCTTCAATTGTACTTCTAACAGGAAGTACGTACTTCTATTGATTGTGCCTGAAGAACAAGAGATTTTTAATGACCGAATTTAGGACATCGCTACTAAATATCGATTCGTTGTTCTCTGTACTCGCGGATTTTTAAGCACCATCCACTTCATTGGACGATTTTCGTGTCTCTCTTGAATTTGGGATCGCACATGCAACTAACCCCTTTCATGAACGGAAAGAGCAATTTTGGGCAACATTTGCATCTGGTGTTAACTTCTTTGAGAACCTTAGAACAGATAATATGTTTTTCTCGTGACATCACCATAGAAATCGCTTTTCAACTCACATCACATACGCGCATACATCTGCTCTACCTGCTGCCGTCGATCAAAATTTACTGAATACCTGCAAAATACTGGTTCAGTGTCGAAGGCGGTGTTTACGATCGAGCATTGAGCCATTCAAGCACGTATAACTTCATTAATAAGGTTATCATCATTCGAAAACGTATGGATAATACTTGACACCCATCATCCTCTCCTTCCGAAGCTTTCCAACTTGCTCGTTCTGTGCACAATTGCTCGATTGAGTGAAGTTGGCTATACGAGTACTATCAACTTCGAACTCTTCCTAAACTAAGTCGAACGAGGATTTCAAATTAGGAACTTCAACCAACAACGAAGGTTTTTCGTACAACACACAATTATTGATAAATGCAAGTGATGGCTTCTTCAGACGATTCTGTAGGCAACATTGGACCCCGCCGCCGCCGCATCAGTCGTAACCCCTCATACGAAGTACACAGGAGCAGCTGTGACAGAGACACAAATGTTACAATCGATACGTTAGGGAGTGTCAGCAGTAATAGCAAGAGCGAGACCGACTTCGCACTTGCGCCTAGCTTGGCGCAACGGCTGGTTAAAAGGACTGAAGCCAGGGTATCCCAGGTTATCGCATCAAGCGAGTACGTACGGAAAAATTGCACATTAAATCACATTCCAAGATTTGAAAGGGATGATTTCGTCTTGGGAAACTTAATTGCCTTCGGAGGATTTTCCAACGTGTATGCTATAACTCATTTCAACGTAGAATCAGAACTGACAGAAAAACCAGAGGAGGGCATCAAAAAATTTGTAATCAAACATTTGAATCCAAAGCTTGCACTCAATCCAAAGAAGCTTGTCGTTGGCGCAAAGGATCTTGTTATGGAGGCGCATTTCCTCTCTGCATTCGATCACGAACATATCATTAAGCTTAAAGGATGGTCAGCTGCTGGGATTCCAGGATTTTCTGCCGCTGGACGCGCAGATGGTTTCTTTTTGATCCTTGAACGTTTAAGCATAACTCTTTCAAAACGAATTTCCGGTTGGAGAGAGGAGGAAAAGGTCCGGAAAACTCTTACAAAAGGCCGTCAGGCGGCGAAGAATAAGTTGTTAAATGTGAGACTCAAGGCGGCAATCGACATAGCATCAGCTGTGGCTTATTTACATGAACGACGTATTCTATTTCGGGATCTCAAACCAGCAAATGTCGGATTTGATAAACAAGGCACGCTTAAAATATTCGATTTTGGACTCGCAGTAGAGATTCCTTACCACGAGGACCCAGAAGCAACATTCAAACTCGCCGGCAATACCGGGACCTCGAGATATATGGCTGTAGAAGTGATTCGCAAAGAAACCTACAATCTCAAAGCTGATGTCTTTTCATACTCAATTTTGCTGTGGGAGATTATGGCGCTTACAAAGCCCTATGATGGACTTTTGGGACCACAGGTGAAAGAGACCGTGTCTCTTTTTGGCGAACGCCCGTCGGTTCCAAAATCATGGCCAACAGCAATCCGCAGACTTATGCGACGGGGATGGTCCGAGACCATCTCGAACCGACCGACAATGGATGTAGTTCTTGAGACACTAACGAAGGTCCACGACGCATCGTCGAAGACAAGCGGTAAAATTCTTTTGAGAACTTAGTTCGGATGGTCAATCATTGGAAACATTAAAAAGTGATTTCATCTGACATGCTTGATACGACGCACACACCACACTGTCTTGCTGAGAAACAAAGAAACTGAATGTAATTAATAACTCATATATATATGGTTATCGTGCTCTAAAATTGTTGGAATGCTGCGCTTGCTATGGTTTTAGATAGATCTAGCTTGGTAGAGGTCGTTTCGAGATGCATTTGCAAAATCATACTAGTGTGCAAGACATACTTTCGTGTCCATAAGGGTTGCAGCACATGGTAGGCATGTGTGTTATTGATTTTCAATCTAGTTCCAAATGGATTTGGTCTATCTCGAGAACGAAACTAGAAATAGGCCAGCAACGACACATTCCAATGGTCTAAACGATGCCTTTGAACGTTGAAACAGCATTGAACGGTGAGCAAATACAAGCCCAATGACGCTACCACCGAATTTGAATCTCCTTTCATCCTCCAATTGGTACCGCTTCAATTACAATAGTAATCATCAGAGTCAAGGCACTCATTGCGAGTGCAAAGATTGGCACCCCACCTCCCATGAAAAAGGCCTTGCTTGTAATCAATCACATGAACCCTGGCAACGCTAGAAGAAAGTGAGAATTCAAAGCTGCCCGCGGAAGGGCATAGTCTCTTTGCAAAAGATCCCATACCGAGGCCGTTAAAGCAGGTGCATTTTCTGACAATTGGTTTCCTATTACCATTACCGAAGACCACAACAACCAAGAGAAGAAACAAACACAAAAGGAAATGTTTTTGCAGAACTGCACACAAAAGTAACGGCAGCAAGATATGCGAATGAGGCGGATGATACCATTGCTTCGAAAAGTCATTGAAGGTTTTCATGCTTTGGGGATGGATTGGCTCCATCACTTTCATCCAATCCATTAGGAAAAACTCACATTTTACAGGTTTTGATTCGTCATTTGTCACCTATGTGATCAAGGCCAGATTCAAGAGCAATAGGGATGTTGAGACGGTTGAATATTTAGACAGGATGTTGAGGCAAATGAAGCCAACATTTCATGAAGTCCTTCAACCTATTGGTCTTCAGCAATGGGACTTCCATCTTAATGGAAGATAACTTCTCCACCATCTTGAAATTTCCAGTCTTTGTTATTCGCTTGTACTTTTCTATTCTTGTGGATATTTCAAGGTCTCGCCTACTGTCTATAACACAACCCTTACAACTGAATTGTTCTTTGAAGAATGTTGAGACAGGATGTTGAGGCAAATAAAGTGTTCTCTATCTTATTCTCTATTCATTGAAATATGAGCTCTCCTCCAAGCTCTAATAATCACAACCCTCATGAGGAGAGGAACCTTGCCTGGGGTAACGAAGGTATAAACACTGTGCGGAATGGCAACAGGAGCACCGAAAACAAAAACAAGTAACGAGGACTTGAAATTTTTTTCATCTCTTAACGATTCATCTTGACCTGATATTTTTATCGATCGAATAATTGGAGGAGACAAATATGATAATTCATTCATCTGGAAGATGGTTTCGGAGGAACCAATCCTGCCTGTGGGATTGCTTGTTGAAGTAAAGGGCGAATCGAACACGTGTCAATGGACAATCGATGGAAGCTTCAGTGCAAACCTTCAGTCCGAAACTCTATTTCTATCTAATAACCGTACAAATTTACTCCCTCTGCTGCTGTTTCGTAAACGATGGGATAAATTCATAATTGCTTGCAAATTGTAAATTTTGTTCCCGATCTTTCATTTTCAACGGTATTTTCCATTAAATAATGCAAACCGGAACATTCCAGTCTCCGTCGGATCATCTATGGCACAGAGCTTACATACAGTCAGGGGCCATACACTAAAGTATGGTAAGAGTATGTTTTAAAGCAATTCGTGTCTTTCATATTTTTATCATTTGCTGTTCATTGTTCCTGCGGTACAGAAGTATGGCACCATGCAAAGAAATATTTCATGTCGGGTTTGGATCGAAGGTTTCATTCATCCATCCGTTGAATTATCGGTTCGTCTTCTTTTCAATGATTTCCGCCTCGATGATGTTATCGTCGTCGGTGTTCCCCTTGGTACCTCCAAAAGATGAATTGCCTCCGTTGCTCCGAGGAGGCGAGGAGGAGGAAGACCTTCCAAACCGGCTCGACGACTTCGCCTTCGACGATATATCCACCTGGTAGACCCTGCTATTCCCCTCGACCAGGAGCTGACCGATCCCCTCGTTTGTGGCACTCACTCGGCTTATAGCGCTGCCCTTGGGACCGGAAATCTCCGTCGTGAATTCCATTCGCATCTGTCTCTTGCCGTTGATGATTGTCGTACCACTTCTCTGCGAATGGGGTTGGCCTATTTGGATTGGCGTCCCTATGAGATCCACTGTAGTGGGATCGTTTATGAGGTACGAACGGGTCTCGTCCAGGATGGCTTCCATGGTTTCCGCTTGCTGGTAGCTAGCCTCGGCGACCGTCGAGGCGACCTTGCTCATGAGAGGTGCGGCAACGAGTTTGCCCAGCATGCGAAAGGGAAGTGGGGCACCCTTCAGCATCTGGTCCAGCTCGCTCTGAACACGATTTTTGACTTGTTGCTTTCTTTCCAGAGCCTCCTTTTCTTTTGCGGTTCCGAACCACTTGGTGGGCAGAATCTTTCTGGCAACGCCCCTCAAAGCCCTTCGAAACCCAAAGATTTCTTTGCGTGCGTCTTCGTGTTCTTTTTCTTTTTGGAATCGTTTTCGCGTTCGAAACGAGGAATACAAACGAGTTGAAGTTTTGCTAAGTGGACTCGTTCCTTTTCTTGTTGCAAGATACAAAGAGGCCGATGGTCCACAACGAAGAGGATTTGGATTTGAATGACTGTACAGCAAAGCCGGCTTATTTCGGTTGTTGTTTGCGATGCCATTGAAAGCCCATGCTTCGGTGATTGTCATTGACGTTGTGGAAGTAGCCAATACTGTCGCGGCAGCCATGCAGAACATCTTGCGAGTGCAAGTAGTGTTGTGAAGAAGGGCCGGCGATGATGCCCGTCGTTTTTGGCGTTTTTGAATCTTTTCCGACGCGCAGCTTATATTGCTGCTATCACTTGAGAATACCCTTTGTTGTCTAGACTTGTTCTTGGGCATGATTCGGTCCAGCACAGAGATTGTTTCGAAGGTGTAAAATGATGATGATGATGGAAGAATGGATCGGGATCTGTTCATATGCGTGTGGTTTCGGAAAAATATAGTTCCCATTATCGTTTTGCAGACAATCTATCTGAAACCACGAAATCGATCCACGAGTTAAGGCGAACTAAATTGTGTCGTCGAAAAAAAATCAATCTTTCCACCAAATGATTGAAGCAATCAAATCGAATTGCTGACACGCCAGATCTTTGTCTGTTTGTTTCTCGCGTGGAAGCTACAGACTTTCCAAACCGCCTGCTCGTGTCGTCGTCGGCAATGTATGGCGGCTGTGGTTCACGTACTATAATGCGGGCAATACAATATCGATCGCACTTTATCACAATCTTCTTCGTCGTTAGCAACGTATGGCTTCTGGAAGACGTGACGATTGAATGATCCATCAACAAGATTTTTTGTGGCGATGACTTTGGTGATGACAGCGCAAACATCACACTCATCGTCCAAGGAAAGAGAAAACAGAAAACCGTACCGTACGGTAAAGAACAGTATGATGATACTGCAGGCGTGTAATGTGCAGTACTCGTACTCGTACACCATACTTCTCGTCGATCGTCGATCACCCTGATACCGTACCGTACGATAAACTACTCGTACTGGTGCTCCTCCGCCATACCGTACCGTATGGTACGGTCGCGTGCGTAGGCTTGGTGGAGCTACGTACATTTTATTAGATCCTGCACGGTTGCAATAATAGTTCCATTTTCTTTGTGTACTCGTACTTGTCCGGCACTGCTAGCATCAATCCACAGTCAACTCGAGCATTTACTGCAACGGGGACAGCGATTTGAGCTTCCGTGGGACGCTTCTTGGTGGATACGAACCATCGGCCGAATGGCTCTTGGCTCCGTGGACACTGACGCGTTGCATTACCGTCGTCATCGTGGTGCAATCGGTTGTCGGGGATGGGTCCTATGCGAGGCAGCACCGAACGGCGACGGAAGGGATGGAGGAAAACGCGATCGAAACTGATCGTCTGCACGTGGATCGCCCTGCTGCTCTACATTAATTTTCTACTGGATTCTTTGTACTTGTCCCCGGGTTTGGACGATCCCGACCATAACGGAATGCCCCTGGCCGTCCAACACAAACAACAACAGCAGCAGCAGCGGCCAAAACCCCGCGGCCCGGTGGCGGCGGTGGTCCCGTCTTCGGTTGGTTTTGTGCACATCGGAAAGACCGCGGGGTCCACCCTGTCGAAGCTCCTCCGGAACGGGTGCCATTCGTTCGTCCCGAAGCCGTGCCGGGTGGTCCCCAACGAAACGGTGGTCTCGGAGCTCGTGGAGAGCTACTACCACGTCCCCGACTTTTGGAGGCTCCCGGCCTCCCGCCACGGGAGCTACGTCCTCTCGGTCCGGGACGCCTATGAGCGGACCGTCTCGGCGCTCCTGTACAACCACCCGGAAAACGTGGCACACTACCTGTCGGTGCACAACCTATCGGAGTCCGTCAAGGAGGTCCAGTCCCGTTCCACGGCGTACCGGTGCTTTCCCACCCTCGACGCCTTTGCGATGCTCCTGGAGCGGGGCAACACGACCGACTGCGACTATCCGCGGGATCACTCGGTCGTGGACGCTGGGAATTGCTCCGAGCTGGCCTGCGCCGTAAGTTGCCCCCGGTTTGGAATCTTCGAAAAAGGAATCAAACAGACCGCTAACGCGGATCGATCGATCGATCGATCTCCTTCGTTGGGTCCCGCATCTCACCCCCGCTCGTGCTCTGTGTTTTCCCGGCTGGCTCCCACCAAACCCCGGTGGTGTTCGGACACGCGTCCGTCCCCCAGGCGATCCACCACAGGGTGAGGTTTTACCGGCACCTGTTTTTCGATTACCGGAACATCTATTCCAAGCTCCCGAAGGACCCCCCCCGTAAGTGGTACGCGATCCGGCAGGAGTCCCTGTGGCACGATTGGTCAGGGGTCAACGCTGCCTTCGGAAGGCCGGTTGCCACGGACCAGGGGGGTCCGGGCGGCCAGCTCACGGACGAGCGGGGTACGGGGGGGATGGACCTCCCGGTCACCCGGGACATTAGTGGGGAGGGGCGGAGAAAGCTCTGCCTGGCCCTCGAAGGGGAATACGCGGCTTACTTTCGGATCCTAAAGGCCGCGGAGAACCTCGGTCCGGGGGACMGTGAGGAATCCAGGAGAATCGCCGTCCGCAACTGTCCCGGCGTGGAGTCCCTCCGTACCTTTTCGTTCGAATAGGGCGCCGCCTCGCACCCGACGCGGGCATGCACGCGTTCGATACGACTACTCTACACGCTGCTCTCGTACCAAAACATCTAACAATCTAGACCACCCAAACAAAAGGCTCTACTAAACTGACTAACGCAGTGTCGATGGTTAGGACAGAACGCTGTAGACCTCCCGGGCCAGTGCCCTGGCAAGGTCTCCGTGCAGCGACGCCGCAGGCTCCACCAGGCTCGAAAGCGAGGCAGACCGGGCTGCCTCCCTTGCCCCGGGGCTCGCCATGGCCACCGTCCCGAGCGCCACCAGCGTCCGGACCAGGGCCTCCCTCTCGAAGGCCCCCAACCGGAGGACCGTGCCGGCCTGCGAGACGACCGCGAGGGCGGCGCCTTGTGGGGCGTTGTCCGGATTGGAAAAGACGTAAAAGCTTGTGTTGTAGAGGAGGGTGGCCGCGGACAGCCGAACGTTTTTGTTGGCCGATCCGAGAAAGCGCTGGCTGCAGGCCAACACGTCGGTAAGGCGGCCCCCGACGGCCTCGAGGGACCCCGGTCCGCCGCGAAAGGCGTTCGCAAAGAGCCTCAGCGAGAGCATGGGGATCGCCACGGCCGCGGGTCCCGCGAGGTTGTCGTCCCCTGTGCACAGGGCGAGGGCCCTGTCCACCACAGCGGTCCAGTATCCCGCGCTGGCCGGCCCAGAGGCGCTCGGGTGGGCCACGACGAGGCGGGCCAGGTCCAGGGCGGGAAAGACCTCGGCGCGGGGTAGGGTTTCCAGCATGCGGGCAATGGTTTCGAGCTCGCTGGGCTGGATCCTGGACGAGTGGTACCGGTTGGTGGCGGCCAGGGTGTCCGAGAGGCTCGAGATCGCCGCCAGCTGGGATTCGGAGACACCCCCGTGCTCGGCAATCTTTTTCTTCATTTTTTCGAGCGTCGTGGCGGCCGACTTGGCGGACAGCTCAAAGGACTTGTAGGCCGGCGCCGGCAGGTGTTCGTAGGTTGCCATCGGCATCCCAGAGGCGGCCGCCGCCGGTGCGGAGGAAGTTGCACCCGCCGGTGGTCCCCCCAGCGTCCGTCCCTCGCTTTTTGCGCGCTGTTCGATGTAGTTGGCAATCTCGTTGAGGTGGTGCTGCGGTAGCATGTGCGCGTCGATGAAGCGCTGCGCCGCAACAAACTGGTTCTCTCCGTCGTTGTATCCGATCTGTAGCTTGGCCACCCCCCCGCCCGTTTGGTCCACCTCGATGGGCAGGACGTGGTCGTATCGGACCCCGTCGACGGTCCCGCTGTCGGACGATCCCATGACCTGGCCCACCTCGATCCACGTCTGCGAGGACGCGCTCCACTGCGCGGCAATGGCGACGCCGGCCTTGTTGAAGAGCTGGACCTGTCCCTCGGAGGTTCCCCGTTTCTGCAGGCGGGCCTCCCAGGCGGGGAGTTTCGCCACTTCTTCCGGGCTGGGTCCCGATTGCTTCTTCGCGTGCGCCTCCTGGACCGCTTGGGCAAAGGCCTCCCGTTCCGCCCGGGGGGCCATTCGATCCGATGTCCTGGTGAAGATGCGGAGGGTTCCGTCCTGGCAGCACGTCGCAAAGTCTCCACCAGGAAGACCCATAGCGCTCCAGACGCACGACGGGTGCAGCACGACTTGCGGTTCCGACACCGAGAGAGCTCCCGTTTCGGCCTCTTCCTCGGGGGAATTCCAGACCACCACGTGGCCGTCTTCTGCAGAGGCCACGATGTCCGTCGTGCGGCTTTCGTCATCCAGGATCGTTCCCACCGAGAGCAGCATCGGTGGGTGTGAGGACTGCTGGTGCAGAAAGGTCAGGATCGACACCGAGTCCCCCGTGGTGTTCGAACGCAGCCTCACGCTTCCGTCGTTGGAACACGTGGCCATCCATCCGCTGCTGCTGCTGTTATTGGTACCAATGCTTCCGAGGGTGGCGATGTCCCGGATCGGCCCGTGGTGGTCGTTGGCCACCGATTGGACGCAGCGAACCTCTCCCTTCTGGAGGTCCACCGACCAGATGCGGACCGTGTGTCCCTCGATCTGGTTGTTCCGGGCCAGCCCCGCGGACCCGGTGGCGATCCTCACCACGCTTCGCGACTGGTCCTCCAGGGGGGGCAGCCCCGCGACGCAGGTAGAGTTCTCGTGGCCCGGCAGCGTTGCCAGGAGGGCCTGCCTCCGGACGTCCCAGACCTTTGCGGTCCCGTCCCAGGACCCGGTGACGAGGAACGGAGTCTGGTTCGCATTCGAATGGGAGTCCGGATTTGCATCCGCATTCGCATCCGAACCCGCGGACGCATCCCCGCTTCCCGGCCGGGCAAAGGCCATGCTGGTGACGGGCTTTTCGTGGCCCCGGAGCGTGGCAATGGGTTCGTGTGTCGCCGCGTCAAAGACCCGCACGTGGCTGTCCTTGCAGCCGCTAGCGTAAAAGACGGGATCGCGGCCGCTGCCGGTGCACGACGGCGCCCAGGACGACAGGAGGGCCGTCACGGCGTGGTCGTGCCGAAAGCCGATGGGCCGGAGGGACCCGGAGGGGATCCCGAACTCGCAGAGGCCGCCCCCCTGGTCCCCGGCCAGGATGCGGTATCGGTCCGCGCCCGGGTTGGAGGGGGGGAGGATGCACGCCACGCGAACGCCCCGGCCGTCGGAAACCAGCTGCCGCGAGACTTCCCAGTCGGCCTGCATGTTGTTGCTGTTGCTGTTGTTGGTGGTGTTGCTGTTGTTGGTGGTGGTGGTGTTGTTACCGCTAATGCTACTGCTACTGCTACTGCTACTGCTACTGCGATCCGGGTCGAAACAACGCTCGATCAAAACTATCAAAACTAGCGGTAAGTTGTTGGTTTTGTGTTTTGTTCAGGAATACCAAGTTGGGGAGATGGCAATGCAGGCAAATCATCGAAGCCTATCGAAGGTTGTTTGGTCTTGCCGCCCTCGACTCGTTCGACCCAAAGAGCGAAACGAGACCTCCAGGAATTCCGTGCGGTGTTCCCTAAAACCAGCCCTCGTTTACAACGTACCGGTACGTACCTACCATATCGTACCTTACGTAATACAGGGTAGGGGTCATAATACCTGTAAGTGACCTAGGAAAAAGCCTTTCGAGTACGTATCGTACTTAGTCGTACCTCGTATTCACATCACTTGTACCGGTGCGGTGGTTAGGGGTCCGCAACGCAACGGTGTTTGAAAAACGTTGCGATGCAACGGTCCACAACGCCTTTTTTACATCCTTGACCGTTGCACAACGCCGTTGCATAATAAAATGTATAATATTAATATAATTACTTGATAGTCCCCCATACCACCACTATGATGTTGCTATTCACTTAATSATTCAAAGATGTGCCCATTTGTTTCTCATACCAATACAAATTTTCAGCTAGTAGTACATACAAAGTCCTCCCTGCAATATCAGGATCAAGCTTAGTGCRTAGATCACTGATGATCCTCTGYGCCCTACTAAATATTCTTTCTGAAGGAGCAGATGTTGCTTGAACAGCAAGATACTACTTCCTTGCTAGAACAGTCAATGTTGGAAATTGGTTCTTTTTATTTCCCCACCATTGTAGAGGATTGGAGTGCCTGGTCTTGCCACTCTCCTTGTGACTGTTTGGTAATTGTGAGGGATTGGAATATGGTGGAAAAGGTGTTCTTTTTGTAACCCTCCTGTTACTACAAAATACAATGGTCCTCCAACACGAGCATTGCCTACTAAATATTTAGTCCCACATGGCTGGTATAGTAACTACTGTGGGAGAGACTGTCCTAATAGTGATGTAAAATGTATGCTAGTAGAAAAGTGAGTCGATGCTCTTATCCTAACCTGTGGGAGAGACTGTCCTAATAGTGATGTAAAATGTATGCTAGTAGAAAAGTGAGTCGATGCTCTTATCGAGGATCGACGAACTATGAAATCTAGAATGGATCGCTGTGGAGATCGAGTGAGATG